>JAJJWO010000340.1:0-21082 GCA_021655895.1 Fusarium sp. NRRL 66739
TTTCTTATGGAACCCTGGGGCCAGATTGATTCGACCGAGATGATGGTGCGGGGACGTTACTGTCCAGCTCAGCAGCTAGACAGACTACTGTAGTTTGGCTACACTAATTTGGTCAGGTGGACAGGCCAAGACGGGATCCGTCCGGTGAGTGAATGAATTACGAGTGTCGAGTGTTACCAACTTGGTCCATTGCTAACTTGAGCCTAGGATGACCTGACACGACATAGTACCAAAGCAAGCCTCGGCTAGACAACTCTCGAGAGCAAGGCTCTCCGCATCTAGATCACTGATCTGCACCCAAAGTGCACGGGCAGTGGATCGGGAAGCTTCACTTGATTGCTCAATCCCATCGCCACGGCCGGATCTCCGGCCATGTTTCCGCAAGCCAAGCTCGTTTCAGCTAGTCCATTGGGATCGAAAGTGACCAACAGTTTGCTAATGCTTAGACTACCTCTGCTACCTGGTCCCAGTCAGGACTGCCGCCAATTTTCTACTGGACCCTGCTGAGGCATCCCAGATGAAACATGTTGCATCAAAGGAGGAGATGCTAGCTAGGGTTGTATTGTGAAGGGTCTACAGTACCAAGATGCGGGGATGGAGGGGGACCAAAATTGGTCTTCGGCATGGCCAGAACAGGGAGACATTGCTGGCCTAGGTCGTATATAATCCCTCATCAGGAACAGCTACCTTCCAAGTTCCAAGCACTATTTTCCAGATACCACTTGTCCTTTGTCATTCCCGGTACCATTGTTAAGTGTCCATCATGGGCCTGTATACTAAGCTTGCCAGCGACATCGATGAGGTCGATGTCATCATCGCTGGAGGTACAGTCTCTACTGTCTTCCACCACTGCAAGCAAGAATACTAACCTATCCTCCTTACAGGCGGCACAGCGGCTTGCGTCGTAGCTGGCCGGCTAGCAGAAGCTAACCCTAACCTGTCTATCTTGCTTATAGAACAAGGTCAAGACAATCGCGGTGTCCCAACCATCGAGAACCCCGTCTTCTTCCTAGATCATCTACTGCCTACCTCCACCACTACGCTCTTCTACAAAGGCAACAAATCAGAGCAATTGGCGGGCCGCGAGCCTATTGTTCCTTGTGGCGGAACGCTCGGCGGTGGCTCGTCCATCAACTTCATGATGTACACTCGTGCCCAAAGATCCGATTTCGATTCCTGGAAGACACCTGGCTGGTCTGCAGATGAGATCCACCCGTTTCTGAAGAAGGTACTGTTATAAAAACCTTCCACTACAGAGTGTTGTGCTGACCATGCCAAAGCTCGAGACATATCACGGTCGAGGTAACCCAGATGACCATGGCTTCAATGGACCTGTCCATGTCTCGGATGGCACAGTCCGTGCTACTAATACAGAGAATGACTTTATCAAGGCTGCATCAGAAGTTGGCTGGCCTGAGATAAACGATTTGCAAACTTTGAACGCCAACAATGGTGTTCAGCGTTGGCTAAAATACGTCTCGAAAGACGGCAGACGACAAGACACCGCTACGGCCTATCTTCACAGCAAAATTGACGACGCCAAGCACCCCAATCTTCACGTGCTTGTCGAGTCTCGAGTTGTTCGCGTTCTGCTGGACGATGACAAGCGAGCTGTGGGTGTTGAGTATACTCCCAATTCTGTCTTTCAGGCTCAGATAGGTCCTACCCAACATCCCAAGTTGACCGTCAAGGCTCGAAAGCTAGTCGTGGTATCCTGTGGCGCTCTGGGTACTCCGAGTGTGCTGGAGCGTTCAGGACTTGGAGACCCCAAGATTCTTGAGAAGGCTCACGTCGAAGTCAAGGTCGACTTGCCTGGTGTAGGCCACGACTATCAGGATCACCACCTCGTACTCTATCCTTACAAGACGAACCTCCAGCCTCACGAGACTATTGACAGAGTGCTGAGGAACCCTGACAAGCGACAAGAGCTTTTTGACTCAAAAGATTCGGTCTTGGGATGGAACGCTATTGATCTTTCATCCAAGCTCCGACCCACGGATGCTGATGTGGCTTCTCTTGGCCCAGACTTTCAGAATGCGTGGGATAGAGACTTTAAGAATGCTCCTAACCGCCCGTTAATGCTCATGGGACTTGTTTCTTGGTAAGTGTCTCCATATCCAACTTACGTATGACCAAGACTGATCAGACCTAGTTTCCTGGGCGATCCATCGGCAGTGCCCGAGGGACAATATGTCACCCTCGGCAATTACACCGCCTACCCCTACTCTCGTGGTCACGTCCACATCACAGGCCCTGAGCTCGACGACCCGCTAGACTTTGATGCTGGCTACCTCAACGACGAGCACGACATTGACCTGAAAAAGCAGCTGTGGGCATATAAGAAGTCTCGTGAAATCATGCGACGGACTAAGATGTACCGCGGCGAGATCGCGGCCGGCCACCCGGCATGGCCTGAGGGATCAAAGGCTGCCTCTGTGGATATCACCGATGCTCTCACAGACGTCAAGGATCTTGAGTACTCTGCTGAAGACGACAAGGCGATCGAGCAGTGGATTCGACAGAATGTCCAAACGACATGGCACTCTATGGCCACGTGTAAGATGGCGCCTCGCGAGGAGAAGGGTGTTGTCGATGGACGTCTGAATGTTTGGGGAACGAAGGGACTCAAGGTGGCTGACTTGAGTATTCCTCCGGAGAATGTTGGTGCAAACACGAATAACACTGCCATCGTGATTGGTGAGAAGGCGGCGGATATCATTATCAAGGATTTGGGCCTCAACCAGTCAAAGCTGTGATGGGGTCCAGTAACTGACTCAGTGGGAGATTGCGTGGGCTTAATAGGTTTAATTTCACTGTATTAGAAATACCATTGCATTATTAGTTCGACATGCCTTGTATTCGATAGTACTCGTGTCTAACCAATGCAAGAAGACATCATCAGCCCTTTTGACGCAAAGTGCCACGAACTTTACGTCACTAGAAGCATTTATAGTAGCTGCAAATGTCGGTTTTGTCCGTCGAGTGAGTTGATCCTATTGGGTCACCTGATGTTATTCGATCTGATTCAATCTGATTTAATCTTTCTGGCCGTGGCCACCATCTCCCAGATCATAGAAGTATCCAAAGGACAAGTCAAAAGGGCAGCAAAAATAGGAGCAAAAAACATACAACAGCGGGGATTCGCTGGTCGTCACCGACCCAACTACTGATCCGCCCCTTAGAGGCTTGACTAAGGGAGAGCGGACGGGATCCCGTGTTCTCCTCTAGGTATGGTCGTATGTGAGAGAAGGTGCTTTTAAGCGCCATTAAGTAGCAGCTTTCGTGCGTTGACGGGAGGTTGGCGTTGACCTGAATACTCCTTGTCAGACCAACTTGAAGGATCGACAGCTATGAAACAGTTGCAGTAGATCTATGAACGGCCTATTGAATGACCAGGCCAGTGCTTAATAGACCTTCCTTATGTGGCAGCACCGAATACACAACCGATACACTTGTCCGTGGGAAAAAGGTTTTCAATGTAACCCTCAACTGCACGTAACAGTTTTATGGATCATTGGACGGGAATAGTTCTGGTTTTAGACTTGATTCCCCACATATTTGCTAGAGAGGTAACAGTTGCGAGTTCGTGAATCTTACCAACACCAGTGAGATAGTCGATATATCTCGTTCACCCGAGAAGTGCAACGTTAGGCCGTGTCAGGTATTGCTATTTTGACGGTGTTTTAAACAGCTAAATATAATCTAGAGATCATTTTGCTTGCTCAACGGCGAGTTTATCAGTGGAGATGCATATGCGGCTGACACGGCATGTGTCCCCCAATTGGTCTCATCCTGACCCTGTTGATGGTTAACCGAGCGGGGAGAGAACATCTGATGCAACTGCAGCAGCTTGTAACCGAGAACCGAGAAGAACATGTCATAAAACAGGAGGTGCAGCCCAATTCTCTTGTCGTCCTTTCAAGCTTGTTCCAACTCTTACCCTCACTTTTCTCTCCAGTCATGACCTCGCATACTCAAGAAACAGGGGGCCTCCCCAGAGAACTGCCTCCTGCTCAAGCAACGCTTGAGGCCGATGTAACCCCTCCCACAGTCGACTCAATGGCGACGAAGATGCTGACCTCATGCAAAGGATGATCTTGGAGAGACTGATTCTACCTTGGAATCTGGGTAAGATATTGCGTTCTGTCTGCGAAACTCATTACTCCTAGCTGACATCCTTATTAGAGACGGCTCTTCCAGTTATCTGTCTTCTCTCAAATCCAGCATCTTCAATTACAGGTGAGGCTTGCCAGACAATCTGTTTATTCATGACCCCTTCGGGCTAATCAGACATGAGCTACACAGATACGAGGTTAGTAAAAAACGCATATCAGCCGTTCTTTTCTTACAGTATAATAGCATGGACGCCGCTATCATTCATTCCACGAAGGCACCTACTTGGTGGTAAGTCTGGCATGTTGATTATCACACTGACGCTCCGACTAAGTGAGAGTGCACAGCCAAATGACGACGAAGAGCAAAGCCGCATGGACTTGGTCCATCACATATACAATCTTCTTCTCGACGGAAAGCTCCACCTTGCACCCATTGGCGATAATCCCCAGCGTGTACTTGACCTCGGCACGGGCACCGGTATTTGGGCCATAGATTTCGCAGAGTAAGCTTCACCTCCACATGCGTGTATATTGCTAACATTGGTGGACTATAGTGAGTATGCATCGGCAGAGGTCGTCGGGACAGATCTCAGTCCCATACAGCCTGACTGGTATTTTGCCCTCTCCTTCGTACTCTCCGAGACGCCTAACCATCCATGTCTAGGGTTCCTACCAACTGCGTCTTTGAAGTAGACGATTTCGAAGACGATTGGGTATATAAGAAGCCCTTTGACTATATTCATGCTCGGGAGCTGGAGGGTTGCATCTCCGATGAGCAACGGCTCTTCCGTCAGGCATTCGAGAACCTGGCCAGTGGCGGTTATCTGGAGCTGCACGCAATGCGAGGATACTTCATGTCAGACGATGGGACAATTGACAAGGCCGTCAACTCCGAAGTTTGGGCCAAGGCAGTGCGTGATAGTAGCGCTTTGTTTGGAAAGCCCATAGATTGTGTCACAGAGTGGAAGGACAAGTTGATCAAGGAGGGCTTCGTGGATGTGCATCAGGTGATTCACAAGGTCAGTTGCTACGTGCGTTGGGTACCCAAGTTTGTCGCTAATGATAAGACAGATACCTATCGGCGCCTGGCCCAAAGACCCAGTTCTGAAAGAGATTGGAAAATGCCAAGTCATCCAATCATGTCAAGCCATTGATTCCTACACGCCTATGCTCCTTGAAAAGGTTCTTGGTTGGAATAAAGAGGATACCGAGGCACTCATGAAAGAAACCAAGAAGGAACTGCATGACCCATCCATTCACGGCTACATGCCAGTCTATTTTATTTATGGCCGAAAGCCATGAGCTGGACTTATATCTATACTCCCTCACATACTCCTAAATACGTGGAACAAAAAGTATCGAGCCCCTAATCAGACAGTTGTCCTATCTCTGTCGATACAGGGTAGATAGTCTACCTAGTACCTTCAGATCTAGACTAGTGGTGATAAGATAAGACACGACAATCCCGAGACTACCGAGGCCAAATAAAAGGGGTCGCGTGTCCGGCTCGTTTCATCTATATTACCTAGCTCCTTGTGAAGCGAACTATTAGGGTCGTTTCCTTTCTTTTAGCGCGACAATAACGCGTCAGTTTCGCGATAGTAATGGGACTGACGGGTCGTTCGATTAAGTTGCCACATTTTAGTAAATTGTGCATCAAATTTTGCACCTCCCGTCTGTATCTGTGCCATAATCTGCTCCAGTTGTTTGAACATCCATACTACCATTCAATATCCCCCTTCTAAGATGACGGCAATGCGAGGACCTAACTCACAGCCAGCGAGTCCTATAGACCAGTTGCCAGTACCAGCACTATACGACACCCCTCACCAAACTGCACCCAAGAAGATAGTCCAGCACTGTTACCAACGAATCCACAAAGCATCACGCCTATGGCCGTGGGAATGGCTTCCAGTTGACTATAAGCCTGTACCTGCCGATTGGAACATAGATGTTTCCGAGCTCGTCACCATCGTCGTCGAGCTCGTGTGCGGATCGAATTCAAGCGTTACCATGGACGAATTACGCGACTTCTTAGTTGACAGGAGCAAGCAACGCTCAGGTCAAGATGAAACCGCAGGAGCGCTGTTGGAACAGATGACAGCTGAATGTGCCCAAGCCAAACAATGGATCTTGAGCAAGCCGAAGGTCTTGAAAACGTCTCAGACCCAGGCGAAAAATCCGGCCAAGAAGCCGCCAGTCAGGATAAAGAGGGAAGAAAGTATAGATGCTGATACGACCCAAGTCAATACTGTGCCTCAGATTGAGATCAAAAAGGAGCCCCTGGGCGAGGAGGAACGAGTACCAGAACAATCGAGTGCCAGTACAGCTGACGGCAATGGTGCTCAAACCACCGACGCTGCTCAAAATAACAGCCAGCAAGACAGCCATGATGGCCCTGAGACTCAAAACGAAACTTCACTTACCACAACTGAGGAGGCTCAGAAGGAATCCTCACTTTCTACCAACGATGTGCCGAGGTTAAGTCGCAAGAGACCTCATTCTTGTATGTTTTATAGGTGGCCCATGAATACTCCAGCAACGCACAAGATGGTTAACCTGAATTATGCAGCTTCTCCGCAGCCCTCAAAACGCATTCGATTTGAAAATGATTCAGAGTTTTTTAAAGACCCATCGAGTTCAGCAATATCCACCCAACAAAAGAAACAAGAAACTGCCGACGCACTAGACGTTGTTAGTCTGATTATATACTTGACAGGAAGAACTTGAAACTGACGTTTTAACCTTATAGGAAGCTGCCTTTTTACTCACCCTCAACCAAGACCTACAAGCCATAGACGCTCGCGTTCAGGAAACAGAACGTCTCAAGGAAAAGCTCGGCGAGGAAAGAGAAGAACTGCGAAAGATCCGAAACAAATTCAACATTTCACCTTACTATCGAGTACTTAACAGGTCGTTAAACACTGAACGAGAGGTCGACGCCCAGCTGAAAAGGATGCAAGTCACCTTTGATGAAATCGTGGTCGCGGTCGAGCGGTTTGGCAGTAGTTGCTTACAGAGTCTCATCGTTGCGCGCGACGATGTTCGTGAAAGACGTGATGAGGCTTTGAAAAGATATGAGCAAGCCCAGGCTGATGTTCAAGACGCCAAGACTCAGGCGGAAAATGCCAAGGACACGGCCAGAGAGAGATCAGCACGCATAAGGGAACTGGACGAGCAGATGGAGGAGTGCGAAAAAAGCATCCAGAAGGAGGCGCATAAAAAGGAGATTCTTCACTTGAAGTGCACCCTCTTGGGGCTGATGGGGAGTGAAAGCCTGGATGATGTTCCCTCAGAAGAAGTGCAAGTGATGCACAAGCTGGCGAGTCGCATGTTGAACAAGGCTAAGAAATGGCCAGAAGCAAAGGTAAACATCTGGAACTCTCAAAAACCCATCATGTAAAGTCTTATTGAGGAATAGTAACGAAAATAACATCGTGTATGGAGCTCTCGTCTCGATGAGCTATCCATCAACGACAAACCTGGGTATCTACTTCATAATAACAAGGAAACAACACTTCTTTACCCTGCTGAGTACCTCTCTGTCCGTGATTCAACCGCGGCGCCATCACGTACTCATTGCTGTGACCCTCGTCACAAGACAGCAGGCGCCTATCCATCTTTAACAGTCTCTCTCCAATCACCCTCTGTAGGATCCTCTCTTCATAGACCGAGACGTCATCGAAGTCATTGGTCTCCTCCTCATCAGCGTCACCCTCTCGCCTTCTATGAGTGGCAAACCGCAACGGCGTCCTTGTAGGCTTGACCTTGCGTACAAAGTCTCGCCGTCTTGTGTTGTACCTTTCGGATCTTGCGCTCCAGAAGTCTTTGGCCATCTCGCCCAGCTCTTGAGCACGTGCGGCCGCAAGACCAGACGGGCTTACATCGACTTGAAACTTCCATTTCCCGGGGTTATAGCGGGCAAAGCTCATTCCTCTAACATGGTATCGAATCCTGATATCGAGAATGGAGCCTGAGCCAGGGAGGACGTGGTCTACAAGACCTATCTCTCGGGCCTGGTACGTAGTCATGGGTAGCATGTTCCGCAGAAGCTTCCTGGCATTCGCAGCTCCACAACGACCAAAATAAGACAAGGAGTGATACTCGGAACCGTGCAGTCCGATGGCGCGATATGCAGGATTGAGGACAGACTCTGAGCCTGCTATAACCACGTCACAGGCTGCGGCCAAAGCCACACCGCCAGCAGCACAGTTTCCTCTTATCGCAGCGATGGTCGTGATGTTCTTCCGAGGGAACACATCCAGCAGCATTTGCACTACATCATCTATGCGGTTGATATTACTCCAGGACTCCGCAGAGGGATCGCAGCTGGCCTCGATGACGTTGAGTGCAATGCCGTTGCTAAAGTACGACTCTCCTCCCATGAGCACAACGGCGTTCAGGGACTCACGGGATGCTACAAAGTCAAGTGCTTCGATGAGACGTGAGCATTGTGCCGTACTCATGGCGCCGTTGTAGAAGTCAAAGTACACAAACGCCATGCGGTGCTTGCCTGCACTTGATGCAAAGTCTACCCAGATGTCCTGGTGTGTGGAGTATGTTGCTTTGGTCCAGCCGATGAGTGGGCGTAATGATGTCGTGTTGTCCAAGGCGCTCTGATCGATGAGTCCGAGGTCAAGCAAACCTGACACGGCTGGTATCTTGGGCCAGAGCATCGAGTCGACTTTGCGTTTCATTATTCGGATATGTGTGATCCAAACACCCAGGCCATCACAAGTAGCGATGCAGACTGCACCATCTCGACAGCCAAGGATGCTCCCTGGTTCCATCTGACAACCTGCGTCTCTGCCCGCTTCGATTGCACCTCCATAGACGTAGAGGCTGACACCTCCAAAGAGCGTCGTGAGACAGCCGGGCTGTGAGTCGGCAGAGCGAATCTTGCGTGATATGTTCCGCGCTGGCTCACAGTGCATGTCGAAACTACGGTCTGCAGCTTTGAGGAGAGGTCGACGATGTGTCGCACCGCCAAGGAAGGGTTTTCGTTGTGTGACAGACAAGACTCTGTATGTAGGAGGGGGGACAAGATTCACTGATATGCCGCGCACGTCCGGTGTTTGCAGCAGTGAAAGTCGTGACAAGGCTGAGGCGACACTTGGATCAGAGTAGCCATTCGCCGCGGCGGTAATGCGGTTCAAGGAAGTGATGGTAGCGGTTATAGCAGCTTGAGTGACTCGTCCACGGTAGAGAGTCGACTTTGTGGTTCCAGGCGCGTCGATGTCGATTTTGAATTGTTCAAACGCCCAGACGGGCCCAGCGTCCATCTCGGCCACAGCTTGCAGTACTGTCACGCCCCAGTGAGATCGACCTGCCTGGCTCCAGGACTGCGAAGCGAGTAGTTTATCAGACTCTGGAACAGTTCCATCGTCTCCCATGAGAACCCAGTCGAGCGAGCTGGGGCCTGCATCGCCCGGTGGTCCGGGGTGAACGATGAGGGTGAGATATCTGGTGAATATCTCGCTTGGAACGCGCGAAGTTAGGAATGGACAGATGATGATGTCTGGCCGCACCATATTCGTGGCCTCGATCATGGCCTTGTCTGATAGAGCATATTCAACGGTGACGCAGTGCGTTTGGCTCAATGTCAAGTAGAGTTGCTGTGAAAGCGAGTTGTGCGCCGTGCAGAGAAAGAGAGTCTTCATGGGGGGAGTCCCTGATGCGCGAGGTTCAGGACTGGCCTGGGTCGCTTGGATTAGACAATGAGAGACGTGCTGTGTGACCATCTTTGCAGAGATACCGACTGGGTTGGCTGATTTGGCTATCTCAACGGATCTGCGTGGGATAAATCCAGGATTTAAGTAATAGCCTTCAACACCCACTTCAGAGAAAGGTTGCGACATTGTGATTCATAATGGATGGCGAGGCTTGCGGTGGCTTCAGCTTATCACAAGACAGCACGTATCTGCCACTGTAAGCTGAGAGCAGCTGTGCGTGTGTCACCCACGAGCTTGGACAAGATAGATGAAGCCGACATCAGGGTTAGTCATTGGCTTGTCAGAGTGCTGGGACGAGCATCACTGACAGTTGGTGGCCGTTATTAAGTGGCTGCTGCGCTATTGAATGATTCCAAGGCCGTTGTTAAATGAGGAGCTGAACACAGACACCACCACCACGTTTTACTATGGTCAAAGCGGCTGAAGATCAGAGTTTTGGTCACCAAGGGCTATTCTGAATCGAGGCATCTTTGGCCAAGTTAGATTGAGTTCACGGCCAAAGATGCCCCTGCAGCTGATCTCTTGATCCGAGATGTTAGCTCCTTTGGGGACGAGATGGCGTCTGCCTTTGGCCATGAATTGTCGGATATTATGGGCTGCTATGAAATTAATGGGCACCCTCTTTTCCCATTCAATTCTATTAATTCACGAGTGCGCATTGTCCATTTGTGTGACATATACTCCAACACGCTGCATTCTCGCGCCTCGTAATGAAACTGTCCTGGCTTGTTGCCTAGCTTAATAAAAAGTAATACTGAGCGGAATTATTAGATTCCGACTACTGAGCACGCATCATTTTCGTTGCCTCCCGCAACCATTTTTGTATACAAAACTGAACGCGTCAACCAACCAGGCTCTTACTCATTCCTCCCCCCCTTAAAAAAAAAACACATCAACCGCCCAATATGCTTCCCTTGTCGCTCAAAAGCATCTACCAGCAGTACAAAGCCGACACAGACTCTGTGGCTACGTGGCTGGCCACGACTGCAAAGGCTCACGGATATGCCACTGAGACCCCAAACAACACCGAGCTCGTGCCCAGCTGGAAGCTCAAGGGCAAGGCTAAAAAGCTGGCGCGAGCCGCAGAACGCGCCCGAGAAGCACAAGCCAACAGCGCTAAAGCTGGGGGTAAACATGTCATCAGGATCAGGGACTTTGAGCCAATGGCCAATCACATCGCTAATGTCGATACTGTTGAGGTTCCCCATCGCATGGCCATGGCTCTTGAGCGTGTTATTTGGGGTAACTATGAATTGACTCTAAACACGATAACTAGTTGAATGTGTCGACTAATTCTTTTCGTCCAGTACGCAAATCATTCGCAAAGAGACTTGGAGAGATGGGAGCACGTACCGACTACCGCTCAGACGCTACGCATTCCCATTTCGTGGGAGTCCTCGAAAAGGTCCGTGACTGTCTCAAGCCCTTCATGGAGGCCGGCGTCTTCGACCCAGAGGAATCCGAAAACACCAACAAAAAGTCTTCGAATCCCATCACCAACATCTTCAGCGCCCTCAATGTCTACACTCCTTCTGAATCATTCCTCAACGCCCCAGACATTGACGTGCCTCAATCTAAACCCGAGGAGCAATACATGGTTGAGGAAACAGACACTTGGGAAGATGCAGCCTTTGCCTTGGTTACTCTTCTAAACGATTACGCAAGCATTGGTCAAGAGATTCACTCGCTCTGGGCCAAGTACCGAGCTGGCCAAGCTGATCTGGCCGCCGTCTCTGTCGCTACCAATGTCGCTTTCGAGATCGCCCATAGCATGGAAGATGACGTCAAGTCGCTATTCAAAAAGCATGGAGGTGTAAACGCCATCGCAATGTCGTGCCTCTTGGAGCTTTGCAGAGCATTCGACATCAACCTTGTAGCCAACAAACAGAAGGGTGATGCTTACAACCTCGAGGCATATGACATGGCAAAGCCCCTTCTGCTCAACACTGCGAGCCTGCTCCAAAACTACCGCAATGGCTGTGGAGAAGTTCTCATCATAAATAACTACAACGGCATGTTTGGTTGGTACAACGAAAAGCTGGGCGCCAATGGAAAAACGAATCGCGAGAAATGGAACCAGGACATGACGGCACTGCTCGAGCTCTTGCCAGATTTGCAGTTCCTTGGTACCAACGCAGGCCGCGGAGTCATTGAGGACGAGATTACACGTGGAGTGAGAGATTTTCTCGAGGGTCGCGAGGAACATGTGCCCCTTTGGCTCGCCTGGGCTACGCAGATCTACCTTGATATCCTACAGGATGCGGGAGCCAAATGCGGCCAGGCCCACGAAGAGATGAAACAGGAGAGTCTCAAGATACAAAAGGCACTCTATGAGCTGCCCCATTCAACACAACGCGATGCTGTTCTTGGACCGGTAACCAGATGGAACAAAGACCCCATGTGGATGGCCCGTCAAGGGGCGATGGCGGCTGGCTTGTTGTCGGGAAAGAATCCCAAGATATTCAAATTCCTTCATCGAAATCCCCTCCATTGCGGTCTTCAAATTCACCACATGCGATGCACGTTTCATTACTATGGCGTGCAGTATGCAGCACACAGCGGAGGGCTCATGTGCACAACACAGTTGTACCACGCCCTTCGTCAAGAGGGACGACTGCCCGATGAGCTGGTTTGGGACGATTTGGAAGCATTATGGGAGTTTCAGGGCGATCCTTGCTTCTTTGTTGGCGAGCCACCCAAAGACCGTGAAGGGTACTTCAGAAACTACTGCCTGTGCATAGGTGTCTCAGCGAGCAACTGGGCGCCCAACAGGCGCAATAAGACGCCTGCCGTGCACAAGAAGAACGCCAGAAACATGAAATACGCCGGTTGGCTGTCCTTGTCACTCCATAATCGCTTTAATAGTGCAGGAGAGCGTCCTCCTTGGACTGCTGAAGCGGTTGAGGAGTTGCTGCTCGAGGGTCGGCGGAAGCATACACTCGACGGAAAAGGACATGTCCTCCAATCTGGATCAAAGGGCAAGGACAAGGGCAAGGAAGCAGAAGTGAGTTTGACAAAAGTCAAGAGTGACACTGTTACTAACAGCTTACCAGTGGGAAACCTTCCCAGCAACCGCAGCCGGCCTCGTCGACGCTCTTGCTCAGGACATCAACACTGAGATACCCAGGATTTCCTTTGACTACTTCAACATGCACCATAAAGCCTGGGAACTGATGACCCAGATGAAGGAAGCTTTCACAGAGGTTCATGGCCCTGAATTCCTCAAATACGTACCATCCGAGAACGAGCTACCTTTCGTCGTGGGCTACGTCTTCTCAACGGCTGCAGGCCGCAAGAGCGTCGGCGTTGGAGAGAGTGAGCAACCAGTCGAAACTTTCATCGATGCAGCGACCGACGTAACGTGTGAATTCTTGAAGAATGGCAACGGCCGAGCTATCAAGGACGCCAGCGAGAGGACTGTTAAGCCTGAGGAAATTATAGGCATTAAAATCCCCGAGAACAATTTATGGGGGGTTGAATCCATGAAGGCGAACCCAATGCACAACGCCGCGGAAATGGACGAGATGGACGAGATGGACGAGACGGAGCAAATGCTGCAGCTCTTTGAGCTGCTAAAGATGATGCAAAGGTAGAAGCAGTTTGCTACAGAAAGGGAGAACCATGTTCAGAGTGGAGAGTTACACCAAGAATCCTGACTCGATTTAACGATCTATATATGCGATCTGTAGAGTAGTCTAGTCTATGCTGAATCAAGGAATGACCGAGAAAGGTGACGTCAAGTGTAAGCTGCATCTTTGCATATTTAGATCCTGACTTTTCACATATGTCCAGGCGGTTGATTCAAGCTATACATTATATAAAGGTCATCGTTTGTTTCCAAGATCCAGACCTTTCGCTATGGCTCAGCCAAAGAAGTTTGACCGCGATACAATCCTAACAAACCCTTCTCTACCGCAAGTCTATCTATCGCTCGTCGACCTCGCTCAAGACTTCGCCGTACTGGGCGAGATTCAGACCGCCAGAACCTTGGCCGCCCTCCTTCTTGGTGATACCACTTCAGATTGGCAACGCGAGCAGGTTGAAAGTCTCGAGGCCTTCTTTGCCGAGTCTGATCAACCACCAGAAGAGATTTCCGCACGAGAGCGCAAGAGAGAAAAGGTGGATGATGAGGATGATGAATCAGAACTCCAGGAATACCTGAAACGAACAAAAGATAATAATCCGAACCAATCTGCAGAACCAAAAAGCTCGTCACTTGCCAGCGCTTTAGCATTGGCCGTCAGATTGGCGTCAAAGCAAACCTCCAACATACGAGAGATCGAGAAGGACCCAAGAGTACAGGAAGTGCTTGAAATTGCTTCCGAAAGGTTGCACTTCACTGAGGCCATTAAACGAATCATGGAATATCAAGAGCTGTATCGCCTTCTCTCTACCGGAGTATTGGCTCGAAAGATTCCTGTTGACAAGAACAAGATTTACGCTCTTGGTAAAGAGGCCATTGAGACATTTACGCAACGTCTCAACCAAGGGCGGCAAGCGCACGGGAGCGAGAGCTGGTCTATCAAAAAACTTCTCGAGGCGTTGGAACGTAACACTAGGGCGAATGCTATAGATCAGTACGAGGAGGCCGATGAACCACTTCCCGAGACACTCTTTGTCCTGCCACCTGCGACCGACGAGCAGATCAGGGCCCTTGAGAAGAGACTGGAAATAACACTGCCTGACGACTACAAAGAATTTCTCAAGATTAGCAATGGATTTGGTGGGACATGGAACGGTTACCACACCGATCCTCCGTTACATGGCGTCGACAACGTTTGCTGGGGGGGTCTCGAGCTTGAGGACCCTTTCCTTGATCTGCACGAATCCATTTCAGGAACTCAGGAGCTTCAGCTTCCCGATGGACGCGAGTGGCCGAGTTCTGGACCGCCGCTTGAGATTGGATCTGAAGATGTTCTCTATTCCCTGCTCATACCACCCAAGCAGACAAGGATAGTACTCGACGCGTACGAGGAGGCCATGAAAAGCTCGGAAACTTCGGAGGATAACAAACAGCAAACTTTAAAAACCATTAAGGCCAGGTACGGTAGTTGGGAGGAGTTTCTGAAGCTCGAGTGGACTACAATAGACCGGCATGATGAGGAGATGCTTCCCTGCGGCAGCTTTAGGCAGTTTCTGCAGGAGAAGCTTCGTAACTCGATGAGAGGCCCGTATAAGGATGTACCGGACAGGGAAGCTGGTAGCCTAGCTTATAGCTGTCTAGATGATGGTAATTCAGAGTAGCACTGGGCGATCATTCAGCTGTTAATGCTGCCGATCCTCCCGAACAGGTTGAAACAATGGGAAAGAAAGAGAATCCCAGGAATGATAACTTGCGGAAGCGTCTTTTGATGTTAGTAACATGCTTTATTCACCAGTCACCTTGGCCACTGTTTATTTCGTAGATTGGTATTTTCCTTCTAAGCTATCTAGCTATATATCCAAGTCCAGCTTGATTCAATCTTTGATGTACTGATTTTCCTCCGATTATTATTATGTTTATGTGTTCTTCTCTTTTTTACTTTCCCAATATCACCAACTCCATGTGCCCATTTTCCTTGAACCATCCAAAGTCCAATTTATCCCAATTCAAGTTTACCGATCCGCCATCCTTGTTAATATCAAATCATACTATACCCTCTTCTACCAAATCTACATAACGGCACATGAGCCTCCCTGGGACGCCGGAGGCGAGCTCTTCGTCGTATGTTGCGACTTGGAATGCCCATGTTTCGAAGATCGCTGATCATGACTTTTGGTCGATGACTTCTTGTCGTGGGTTTTGGTTGATGACCGCTGAGTCCGTTGGTCATACGGTTTGTTGGGAACCGGGATTCTAAGCCAGAAGCGAAGCTCTTCCTCAATGGCAGTCAGAATGGCGGTGAGCTTCTGCTGGTATGGGGAGAATGAGAACGATTTCCCATTGGCCGTTTTTGACGTATTGACTTTCTGTAGCGGATGTAACAACCGTCCCTGGATTTCGTCGCGATAAAGGGGCAAGTTCTTTGCTATTGATGGTGTCAGATAAGTCAAGGCTCGTTGGCCAGGGGAAGACTTACGCGCTGGCTCAAGAAACTTATTTTGCCCTTTGGCAGAATTGAACAAGGCCGTCAAAGTGTTTGTGCCCTTGACTATCGTGTCGCACATTTTCTTCTGGTCGTTTTTGAGCTTGGTCCGGTCCTTGTGTTGCTTGGGCAGCTTGATATCTTCAACAGCGTCGACGACATCAGCGAGGGAGTTGATGATGGAGAGCAGAACCGCTCTCCCCAGATGGTCGTAGTAGCTGCTGGGAGCATTTGGACGTGACGGGATGCGCTGAGAATAACGTGGGAAGTTGATGTTGTCGCTGGTTCGGCCTTTCATTGTGGGTGGTTGCGTAGATGGAAATTGAAAAATGTTCTGATGTAGATGGATTGAACGTGAAGCATCTCGAAGATGTGCCGATTTAATGACAATTGCTGGATTTTATGTCGTACAGAATTCCACGGGTGGTAGCATTCAAACGCGGAGTAGACTGCTGGATGTGGTGATTTATACATCAAGAAGCATAACGCAGGTAGTCTTTAGTGACAATCGTTGTGGAGTTTTACAACGCGTACAATGGGTCTTGTTGAGTCAAAATAGAGGTCAGCAGTCAAGGTCCACAAGAGGCTACGTGATGGCCAACAAGAAACAAGAAGAGCTGTTACGCGGCCAACATGCCATATTTTATCGGGCCTAACCTATCAACTAAAGCAGCTGCATGCCTAACAAAGCAAGACAGCATGCTACCTTGGGCCTCATTCGCCCTGAATGCCATGCATGAGACGTATGCATGCGGCGCATAAGGTAGGAACACGACTGGACTTTTACCACTCAGCAAGTCGAATTAGCTGTATTTGTGGACTTATGCAGCTACAACTACCGAGCCAACAGGATCCTGGCCGACGAGCGCCCAATAGTGGAGTTGCCAGCAAAGAAGGCCGTGATTTTTGAAGAGCCCCAGTGTTGTTGCTCGCTGTTCCCTACGCCCAGCAAGGCCCTGGCAAATCAGATCATGGCAATTGGCGTCAGATTGCCACTATTAGAGGACAGTCTGGCTAGTATCGAGAAAATTTGCCATCGGACTGGGCGAAAACAGCGTGTTCGTGGGCCCTTTTGTACACCTCATGCCTAGTTCTCTGCCAGCAGTGAACGAGTAAAAGCTTTTTTATATGAATCATATGTCCACGCACATTCAGCCAAGATCAATACAGCTATCAGTTCAGCTCCTTTGAGACACGAGCATGCGACGTAGCCTTCGCCATGCAGAGAAAAACGAAACTGGCCCACGCCAAGACGTGTGCATCTTTATTCCCCGTGTTTTTTCTGCACCTTGCTGCATAGGTAAAGTCAATTGACATCCACCCAGCGCATGGTGTGATGGTGATCTAGGAAGAAGCTATGGACATGATCATAAATCAACAGCGGGAGAGCGACACGAAGCGGCGACTCGCCGTTCAACCAATAGTGAGCCCTAAGAAAAGTGAGCTATCGTGCTCAAACTCCACGTTGATGCACGGCCATTATCTAGTGCGGCCGCTAAGATCACAACTACGGGTAGAGCAGGTGCTTAGCATTCCAGCCCCCTCTCATCATATGCATCACCTTGTTAGCCCGTCTCGTTTGCAGGTAGACTACAAGTCAAGCATACGGCTGCGGCGGCAGTGTTGCGTAAGCTGGGGATACTCGAGTGTTTGAAGATTTGTACATCTCGTTACAACTGTGTTATTTGTTCATGTGCCTCTCTTGACTGCGTCGCCACGTCAGTCAAGATAGAGCGAGAGAAGATATGGTTTGTAAAAATAACTTGTTTTTATCTTGTATATAGGTGTAAAAGTCGTGTTTCTCGTATATAATTCTAAAAGTGGTATCTTGAGCATATTCTCAAATCATGACGCTAACCGTTCATTAACTCCCTTGACTCCAGAATCCCCCTGAGCTCTGCCAACTTGATAGGCTTGGTAAGAAACAAGTCAATACCAGCGAGCAATGCTTCTTGCCGTGTCTCCTGAGATGCCAAGCTAGTAAGGGCAAACGCGGCGCACCTTGGAGCCTCGATTTCGGACTCGATCGTTCGCATCGCACGCGTTGCTTCTAATCCATTCATTACCGGCATGGATATGTCCATAAAGACACATCTGTAGTTCCTGGGGTTCTCTCTGTATGCCGCCACGGCTTGCTGCCCGTCAACAGCAGTCCTGTAAGGTAATTTCAGCCTTTTCATAAACACGACTAGCAGTTTTAGATTGATGGGATTGTCATCCACGAGAAGGAACAGACCATCAGCCGTTCCACTGCCATCACACACGGAATGTATATTTTCCGGGGGCATGTCGAAAGGGGAATGAAACAACTGTTGGGTCACGCACAATGGGCCAAGAATATCTCTCTTTTCTGCTTCGGTAGCAGGCGGAGTAGGAGGGACATGCTGTGATGGCATAAGGCTCACGCCATTATTGATTGGAGACGTTTGAACTTGGACATGTGGCTCTCTAGGGGAGGAGTTCCTAATCAGACGTGACAAAATCTTGCCTAGCCTGCGCGGACCGATTCTGTGCCGTAAGATTAGTTAATGTTGAGAGTACAAGATGCAATAAGTTATCTAATCGATCTGACTTACGGCTGGTGGGCAAAGAAGGCATGTTGCATATCAAGTGCTCTGTAGTGGGTATAGGCCGCCGCCCGTTTTCTTGCAATGGTGGCGTTTTCACAAAAGACTACGAGACGGATCGACTCGTTGCTCTGCATGAGCGGTATTGCTTTGTCGAGAGATTGGTCGTCGCATATTAAGATGTCGGGAGTGATGGCCTGGCTGTCCACCATTTCAACCACCTGCAGCCCTAGTCCATCTTGACAAATAGAGGATATGCTCTCCTTCTCGCTCTGGAGGTCCTTCAACAACATGCCGCCAAGGGTATGATCTAAGCGTTCTTGGAACCCGATGAGATGGACTTTCATGCCATCGAGATCCTTTGCCCGGTCGTCCGTCAACTCGGAACTCGAGCTTTTGCACACAGCGTCGACAGAGCTCACATCGACACACCCCGAGGCTTTATCACACAATACCAAAGGCAAGGTGACTTGAACCTTGGTGCCGATGGAATCCAAGCTTTGCACCTCGACGGTTCCTCCCATGCCTTGAATGATTCGGCTAGCAACACTCAACTCAAGTCCAGTCCCTGAGTCCATGTTGTCTTGTTGAGAGAAAGGAGTGAATATCTCGTGGTTAAGGAATTCAGTGCTGATACCACAGCCAGTATCGGTAATAGTGAGTCTCACAAGGCGGACAGAGGATCCAATGGGCGCAGCGGACGTTTCGAGCTGATCGACTTGCACGTGGATGAAGCCGCTGGCCGTGTACTTGAGTGAATTACCCAAGATATTCATGATGATGCGTCGAATTGCACCAGGCTGTACATCAAATTTCCATGCGGTGCTAGGTGAGAAGTTGACGTTGACTCTGACCCGTTCGTTGGATTCGTGGATGGCGTTACCAGTCGACAGCTTCTGGAACTCGTGACCGGCATGAACGCTCTCGATAGCCTCTTCAATTAGAGTGGGAAGATCGACTTCCGAGGGGGTCCTAGCCGGGCCTGCCTCAACCCTGTTCTTTGGAAAGGAGTGCAGTGTGCGACTGTCTCTGTTGTTATAAGTGTAGCTGGGACCATTTGCAACTGCGGAGTTGAATCCATTGATCTTACTCCAGTCAAGTATCTGATCAATAGTATCAAGCAGTGTACGGCTACACGCTTCAACAGACAAGAGTGCGTCGTCTTGGAAGGGATCGAGGCTGCTTCCACGCAGCAGCCCAGAACCAAGAATGATGCCATGAAGCGGTGAGCGTAGTTCATGAGAAATTGAGTCGAGCACGCCTAGCTTGGATCGTTCCACCTCATGCTCCTTGGTAAACGACACTTCGGCCATCAGGACGGTTCCGAATGCTCTCAGATAGCTCAACTCCCTCTTGGGGGAGAAGACACGACTGGGCTTTACGCTGTATGCAAAACCGCCTGCAAACCAGCGTCGCTTTTGGGTATTCCATATTGGGAAGAAGGCCACGCTTGTAGCACCAGGAAGCATGTTCAACACAATCTTCCGAAGCTCTCGGCGTCCACGAAGCTGCCTAGGGCTACACTTTACGTCTGCCGAGGATATTGGAGACGGACGGCTAGGGTCTTGATCCAGCAGGCTTTCGTCGGTAGAGCTATCTCCACTGTGAACGTCGCTCGAGTCGTCTTCACTGCTGCCGAAATTCCATATAGTCCCACGAGGGTAGTAACGCAACAGCTTCTTGAGGGCTGTGACAGATAGAGTTGCATGGCCGAAATAAGAATTCCCGTCGGACTTGGCCTCGGCCATGACCGAAGAGCTGAAAACGGGACACATATCGCCTCCATCGTGCTCATCATGCCTTTCGGTCTGGGCGAGCTTTGGATCGTCGGCCATACTACTGCGCCGTGAGTGCGAAGCATCTAACAGCAAGAGGCCGTCGATCTTGAGCGCATCCCTCATTATATCGGCTGCACTTGCACATGTACTTGCCAAGGGATCTTCCTCATGCCTGGTGTCGCATGAGTAATTTGATTGCGCGCTCATGTCCACCCCTGGAGTGCGAAGCCTCGGCTCCGTGGCGAGCATTTGCTCATCTTTTATCTCGGCCTTGGCGATACGTCCATGGAAGAAACTCTGGATACCTCGAGTGACGCGGTCTGCCTGACGATATCTCTCCCTGGTGCGCTGTCCCTCGAGGTGAGCTATTACGGCTCGGGAAAGATCGCGTAGGAGATTGTGCGCCGGCTCGTCTAGACCTGATCGAGGCTGCGAGTCAAGTACACAAAGAACACCAATATCGATGCCTTTGGGAGTCCGCAGGGGGACGCCGGCATAAAAGCGAACATGGGGCCAATGACGGCAGTAAGGTCGGCCTTGCAGCAATTCATCGTTACTGAGGTCGTCGATGACAGTCACTGGAATTTCTGACATGTCAAGGCCAGGATTGAGCGAGCTGCGGGAGGATGGCTCATTGGTAGAAGCAGTGAGCACACGTTCGCAAACCCCAAAGGATCGAGGAAATCGAGTGCCACATAGCCAGAGGTCTTGTTCGAATTCCGCGGGGGTTACGTTTAATACAAGACGCACATGTTGGGTTGCTTCCGCAATGACATATTGACTTTTTCTATCTAGACTGATATAGCAATGCAGTTTCTAACTTTA
>JAJJWO010000341.1:0-47919 GCA_021655895.1 Fusarium sp. NRRL 66739
CCAGACCCCTCAGCCCCTCCACCCGCCTTACCCAGCTGCACCAGCAAAGCTTGGCTGCAGCGGGAGCTACACTCACAACGTCATTGTCAGACCCTGAACTACAACTGAGCCTTGTGGCACGATAAAGCAAGCAATGGCATTGATGCTGACAATTACTTTACAGAATTCCAGTCCAAGGTCCACCGTCAATTCCGAAACGCTCATGAGGGCCACATGCCTCATGCCGGCCTCGATGCCAGCCGATCATCCACCGGTGTAATCTGGTGCACGGAGCGAGCCTCCGAGTATGGTTATCTCGAGGAGCCTGATGCTTGGGCCAATCTTGGCCAGGGTGCTCCTGAGGTCGAGGACGACATTGAAGGCTGTTTCCAGCGACCCGAAACCATCAACATCTCCATGGCCGGTCGAGAGTACGGTCCCACTGCCGGTATCAAGCCTCTGAGAGAAGCTGTTGCCAAGCTTTACAACGAGACGCACCGTCAAGGCAAGGATAGTCAGTATACTTGGGAGAATGTCGCCATTGTCCCCGGTGGGCGTGCGGGTCTCATCCGTATTGCTGCTGTCCTGGGCAATTCGTACTTGTCCTTCTTCTTGCCTGATTACACGGCGTACAATGAGATGCTGAGTCTCTTCAAGAACGTGCGTTTCTAGTGGTTGTGAAACTTACAATATGGAAGAGTGCTAACAGTACGGCATAGTTCGCAGCCATCCCTGTTCCTCTGTCTGAAGAGGACGGCTACCACATCAATCCTGACAAGATTGCCGAAGAGATTGCCCGCGGTACCTCTGTCATCCTGACCTCCAATCCCCGCAATCCTACCGGCCGTGTCGTTGCCAACCCCGAGCTGGCCGAAATCCAGGATATCTGCCGGGACCGGGCCACTTTCATCAGCGACGAGTTCTACAGCGGATATAACTATACGTCTAATTGCGACGGGGATACGATCAGTGCTGCTTCTAACGTCCTAGACGTGGATGAAGATGATGTTCTCATCATTGACGGTCTCACGAAGCGATTCCGTCTTCCTGGATGGCGAATTGCTTGGATTCTCGGACCCAAAGGTGAGATCCACCTTTCCCGGGCCCGAGATTTTCGGGGTTGTGGGTCCCAAGCGGGACCCATAATGGACCCATCGAATCAATGCTAACATGACTCTTCCCTATTACAGAATACATTAACGCGTATGTAAATCGAACTTTTAGATGATGAAGCGGTACTGACCAAAACAATAGCATCGGCTCATGCGGTTCCTACCTCGATGGCGGTGCCTGCCACCCCTTCCAGGAGGCTGCCATCCCCATGCTTGAACCCAGCGTTGTCAAGAACGAGATGATTCACCTTCAGTCTCACTTCCGAGTAAGTATCACAGTATATTAATCATGGCATGTGTCCTTCTAACTGTTGATCAGGACAAGCGTGACTACGTTGTGCGACGTCTTCGTGAGATGGGCTTCATCATCAAGTATGTGCCTGACTCGACCTTTTACCTGTAAGTTATCATTCGACCCCACAGCCAGCAGAAGCAAGCTAAGTGTCATACAGGTGGCTCAACCTCGAAGGCCTTCCCGATACCATTGCAGATGGTCTCAACTTCTTCCAGGCTTGTCTGGAGGAGAAGGTCATTGTGGTACCCGGTATCTTCTTCGACCTCAACCCCTCGCGTCGTCGTGACCTGTTTGACAGCCCCTGTCACCACTATGTCCGTCTTTCGTATGGTCCGAAGATGTCTGTGCTCAAGATGGGCATGGACGCTATTGAGCGTGTTGTTCAAAAGTGAGTCCTGATGCTTCTGGTATCGCATTTTGTAGTCAAGGCTAACTGGATACAGGCACCGCAAGCACTAAATCATGATTCTTCAGAGATGAAAGAACATTGATATCACGACTGTTGTACGGGTTAGATGCATCATGGAATGCCAATAAGCCGGGTTAAGGTATGGAAGAAGTGGTATCGATAGAAAGGCCTCTTTATCGAGAGGAGAATACAGGTCCTTTATAAGACAAATCAATTCATTGTTATCAACTGTCCTGCCCTGTTTGTATGCCTGTTTAGTTGTTCATGACAGCTTATCTCATCATGCCATAAGGTGATGGGCCCCTTTCAGAGTCAGTGGTCGCTCATTAGTGCTTGCAGAAACAAGATATTGAAAGCATATAACGATGATTTTCTTGTGACAAGTCCCTTTCTCTCATTCAAATAACGTAAGCATCAGGCCTAGGTAAGCAAAGTTGGGTATAAATTTGGCAACACCAACACAACAGCATGTGACATTGACTGACACCCTCCTTGATCACCAAGTCAAGGCGCAGACCAGTCACTGCCGTGTCTACTATCACGCCTTATCCCGTCCCCAGTTCCCCTCACCCAGCTCATCTCGCCATCGCCCCTGCTCCCGCGCAGATGCGACCCCGGACCAGCCATCACCAAGTCTCGATCCTATCACGAGCTGCAACGAAGCCCTCCAAGGGTCCATCCCGCTCCGTAGATCTACCCGCCCTTTCTCCAAGAGTTCCGATCTCCGCTTTTGAAAGAAGCAAGGCGGACTGAAGAGGGCACGCTTACATGAGCCTGAATGTGGTCGTTGCGTCTGGGGTTTGAGGTTTACGATGATTGGTTGAGATTATGCGGAGAGGAGTTATGAGATATTCGTCAAGATAATAAACAAACTTGGTTATTCATGGTATTTTCTAGCTACGGTTATTGCAGCTACAATATTCCATCTAGATCTTTACTGTCATGTCAAAGTGCTGGTTCTAGCCAATGGCGGAAAAGGCGCAGGGGTTCTTTTTGTGGCCAAGGCTAGACTAGGCTGTTCGCTTTATTTCTACACCCTTCTGCGAATCCAATCGAAGACCATCTCGACGCCTCAAATTGGACTTTTCGCACCCACCGCATCTGATATGAAATAAACCAGCTCATCCATTCTCTACAGTTAAGCTCAAGTGCACTCACAGGACGCTCACTAGCCCGAGTCAACTTGGGGCAAACAAAACCACAAACCCTCATCACAAAAGTTATGCTCGCGCGGCTACCACGCCTCGCCTTTGCCCGTCTACACAGCAACACAGCAGCAACTCCCAGACTGTCCAGCACAATGTCCAACAGCGACCAGCACCAAGGGTCCGAGACAGCAGGGGCCAAGCAGGAAAACAAGAACCCGCTCCCTCTTCCCGCCCCCGAGCATGACACCGCCGGCAACAGGGGCGATGACGTGACGTCGCTGCGCGTGGGCGAGTCCGTCAAGCTCGATGCCATGGGCCCGCTCGTCGTAAACACGGACGGCACCGTGGGAAGGATTGGGAACTGGGCCGGCATGACCGAGGGCGAGAGGCAGCAGACGCTGAGGCTGCTGGGCAAGAGAAACAAGGAGCGCATGGATGCTTTGAAGGCGAACAAGCCTGAGGAGGAGCAGAAGTAGAGGGAATCAACTGCCGGGGAATCGGAGATGGGTACATGGAGATGGACTTTGGATTTACACGCATGACGATAGACGAGCGAGTCAGACAATTGTTAAGACGCCATATAGCGCTGATGATGGCATTGTTCAGGAGACACAAGCTGCAATGACAGATTGATCAGACAAGAACGTTTTGTACCTCAAAAAAATAAACTAGTTACGGAAACGATGTATCGTATAACCGTTGATATCATTGCAAATAAAACAAAAACATCCTCCCAGTGTGTCGTGCCGCCGGAGCCCAGGGACTGACTCTCTATCAATTGCTCTCAACCCATGTATATATATATCCATTCATACCAGCATCCACTGGATCAGCTCTTCACTATATCCTCACCTTCTTTTTGCGTCGCGCATGCCGCGTCGGGGCAGCCTTTATGGCTAGCCTCGAGGCATCATCGTCATCATCATGCTCCTTGTATTCCCAAAGTTGTAAGTATCAATCAAACGCCGCATAGACCTCCACTAGATGCACCGAGCCAGGAGAAAGCCGCCGGCCTTCATCACACATGACATCCCCAGAGTTTGCTGTGATGCGCTTCGTCTGTCGGCATCACCTTGTCTCCTCCTTGACGGGGGACTTGGCTTTTGACTCGGAGCTCTTGGCGCTGGCCTTGGAAGCAGCAAACTCCTTCCACAGTGTGACGATCTCGTCGTTGCCCTCGTTCTTCTCGACGAGCAGGTTCTTGAGCCACTTGTTCTCCATCTCAAGCTGCTGGACCTTGCTCTCAAGAGAAGTAACCTTCTCGGACATCTCCTTGGCGGACTTTTCGAGGGCTTGCTCTCGCTGCTTCTTCTTGATGCGGAAGCGGGCACTGGCGGCAGTGTTGCGTCTTCGCTTGTCCTCCTCGGCGGCATGGCGGGAGGCTTCCTCGAAGTTCAGGGTTCCACGACCGGCGCCAGGGCCGCTCTCGGAGCCACGCTTCTCAGTCGAAGCTTGAGGGGCAGCTTGCTGGCCATAGTGGGATGGCTGCTGAGGTAAGGGGTAGGCGGTAGGAGCATTGGGCTGCATTGACGGGAAGTTCTGGGCGCCATCCGCAAACCCGTTCAACGAGGTGGACGGATAGTGGTTGGCAAAGTCGGAAAAGCCAAAGTCACCTGCCATCATATGGTGGTCAGTAGAGTTCGATAAGAGTAGACTATCATGACCAGAGTAGAGTAGTGAAGGAGATAGTAGACAGGACGAGTTGAAGAGTAGCTGATGGTCTTGCACAGGCTCTCGAAGCCTGGACAAGAGGCTTGCCCAAACTAGGAAGGGGATTGTGAGGTGCAGGGGTACCAAGCAATGTCGTGATCGGGGCCGGCAAATCACGAGATATTGCACCATCGTCACTGTCTTCCACCCAGCCACTGATATCAACTTTGACATCCCGGGCGAGCCACACTTGAGCAGGCCTGCATCGAGGAACAACCTTGTCCCAATGGCAGGACGACACTAAGCATGCGGGCGCAAGGTTCGCGGAGAGAAGGTGGGGGTCAAGGAAAGTTAATGGTTAGTAAACGGTAGGGGCGCTGCTCATTGCCCATCAGGGGACCATACATGTGAGTGAGGCAAGGCTTGTGGTTATCCGCTTGGATCGTGACCACACGTTTGGCGGAGAGAAGAGAGCAGAGTAACAATAGCATGAAACTGCATAAACACGAATGTTGGTTCATGTAAGTTATCACAAAGAAGGAGAGAAATTGAGCAACAAAATCTCATCTTCTGTGATGAAAACGATGATGAAGCCAAAGTTGTCCGTCTTGATGCAGTTTTCATCACATGTCGCTGTTCTCGCATCTCACCAATAGCAGACTTGCTACGGTCATGAGGAAAGATGTGAAATTCAACATAGAGACAGTAATAACTCACCCGGGATGAAATCAAAGTTGTTGGCAATGTCTCCCACGACCGAGGGAGCAGGAGTCATGCCGTCAGAAGGCGAAGTGCTTTGAGCAGCCTCCAAATCGACCTTGACGGGGTGAGCCTGGTAGTCGGTATTTTGTCCCGTCTCCATGTCGAAGAACTGAGTGTTTGTGAAGAGCGCGAGGTCCTCCTCCATATTGAAAGGCTCTTCATGAGAAGGCTCTTGGCGGTTGATGGCGTTGAGGTCGCGAAGATATTGCGACACATTGGGGCCGCGGCGACCACCGTAGTTGGACATTTTGGTGGAATTGACTGAGATGAATTGATTCCCCTTTGATTGGTTCGAATAGTAAAGATAAAAAAGATTCCTTCTCTTGCTCTCAGTCGATGTTGCAGGTCGAGTCCGAAAGCGGCCCAGCCAGATATACCGGAGCGAGGGCGGGGTTTTTGTGTGAACAAATTTGCCGGATGCCCTAGGTGGCCAAATCTCGTGTCGAGTCGAGTCGAGTCACAGGCCGGTCGGTGTCTTTCGCGGTCGGCGACGGTTAGAGTTGAGTTGTCGTTGTCGTCGAGTTACTTGGTATTACAGAGTTAAAGGATGCTCCGAGGTCGACTTTGATGTTTTTGGAGAGAGAGTGGAGGAAGAGAGACTGAAGAAGCGTGCTCCATGGGGCAGACCGGTTGGTTTTCTCGCTGCTGGAGAGGCCGATTGCCGCCGAAGCCACTAGGCAATGGAGGTGGGCTCAGTGGAGCGTGGGTGGGTAGTGAGCTGAGGTCACTCACTGGACGGTGGGTGCGTTAGTGTTTGTAAGCCCCCTCGGCGATGAGATTGAGGGCAGCCTAGAACCCGGAGTGAATTTACTTTACGGTGTATATCTGTTGCTATTTTCATTGTCGACTGTTTTGCTACGTTATTCCGATCACGTGGCGGTCAATTCATTACTCTTTTTGCAATCCAATAGAATATTCGCCGGGCAGTTATCAACAAAGAACTGTCCGAGAGAGACCTCGACATAAGCCACAGCGTGTAGACTACGAACTAAACATTGCTTAACAATCACGCAGAACAACCCCTCCCGCCGTCATGGACTTCCCATCCACTCCTCTGTGTCTCCAAGTGTTGGGTCCCCCACATTAACCACCATCATCAGCGTTGCACCAACCCTTGAATAAACAGGATCCCTGCGTTGGGCTCTGGCAAGGATGTTTTCAAGTCCATCAGCCAAGATAGACTTAAGACTCAAGAGATGCCCATTCAAATCACTGACGATTAATATATTACACTTTTGCAAAATCCCAAATGCCCGGTCACAGTAAATTCAAGCTTTGGCCTATACCGCTCGGCTACGTAGCAAATAACCTTTGAATCTCCCACTCACCTAGTAGTCGAGCCAGTCTCGAAGCGATCCCGAAATACACCCCACGCCTTGAACTCCCCGCCCCCTGTTTCGCTTCGCTTTTGATGCCTCACCGAGTGGGTTCCTCTGATTTCGCAGGTCCCTTCTCCGTCTCAGATGGTGAGCCGTATGGTCAAAACCACCAATCCCGTAGTCTAATTTACATGAGCGATTATTTCACTAAAGGTCAGGTCAGCCGTCTCGGGGTTCGTCCGCAGAGAAACAGCATGGAACAAACAAGCACCCCACTCATGCATTCTTTCATCTCTCCAAGGCTGCAAAGAAAACGAAACTGGGAAAAGCGTTACAAAAAAAGTGACCCTGGAACGTGGGAGGCGAAATGACATGCCACTCAACGTCTGTGTTCAGCTTCAGTTCGGGGAGTTCGTGTTTGGGCTACCGTATACCTCTCAACTAAACCAAATTACTACAAGTCCGGCGCCTGGTTTTGCTAGTATTGTGCGTAGCCGAAAGATCGGTGAATGAATACCGCGCACAACCATGTTCAATTCAAGTCGAGAACATTACCCGATTGCGGGCCGCGGTAGTTGGACTTCTCTCGCGATATTTTGATGCTCATCAAAGTCGGTTCAAAAATCGGCAGCATTATCCGTACCTGTAAGCACTCCCGTCTTTTCAGCGGCTCCACCTGATCATGGTCAACCGTTTTGGCCGTTCCAGGTCATGTTCTTTGCTTCAGTGGCTTGCATATGATCCAGCCCGAATGGGGGCTCAAGTCATCCCTTGTACGCGCGTGGTCAGAGTCACAGTCAGCCGCAGTGCTTACAGAAAACGACCCCCTCGTTGGTTTAGGTAGACTGATCTACATAGTAGAGAATGCCTCGTCAAACTTGTCTCCACGAGTCAAACAAGAGGAGCCGTCCATTTCCCGAACTCCCCGTCAAAACTGGAGCCCTAGTAATGGATCTCTCCAGGAGAGACCCAGTTTGATTGCCAGATTGCCTACGGCCCCAGGTCCTCTCAATAAATATGACACATCTCATTGAATCTGAATACGGCCCTATCACGGGCTTGTTGGTCGTTTCGAGGCATAAGCTTACATAGCTTGCACCTTTGATCTTGCCAGCCTGTGCTGTACAGGTACCTGTAACCTAGTACGATCCATGGTCCTTGGGTTTTGCCGAACAGATCTGCGAGCTCGAGTCGAAAACGTCATGGCCCCTGCTTCTTGATCCTGTGGGGGTCTCCGAGGCCAATCCCACCGAGATGCAGAAAATCAGTTCCCAGCGTGGTTTGTGGTGTCGTCAATGATTCGCCTCATCATGTCGAGGTCATGGTGATGGAAGCAGCAATAAAGCCGTTTGGTCCCGGCGGCTCCCAGGGCCTTCAGCCAGCCAGCCGCTTTTCGCGCCTGGTAGGTGTGCCGCGGTTATCTGCTCTTGACAAGAGCCATTAGGCACTGAAAACTCTGAGCCAATGAATTGAGTCCAAAGCCATCTCCGAATCAGCCCAGACTCATCCGAGTTGGTATCGTTAAAACCGAGATGACTTCAATTCCTTTCGAAGCAAGCGTCTAATTCCGACTAAAGCTGAAGGCGAGGAGTGATGCTTATTGTCCATCCAGTCAGTCGTCGGAGGGTAATATTGTGTGATGTTTTTATTCGACATGATTCAGAAGTAGGTAGGATCGAGTTGTAAGATGCATGATCACGTGAAAGCTCACATGATCATGCATGTCCGACGGGCCCCTATTGGCCCATGCATTCACAACGGTTTGTGACGCGACTCCAAGTGAATGTATCGCGTGTTATCAGAGATATTAAACAACTATACTGGTACCTATCGCTTTGACCTATCCTGGATACTTCGCCCTGGTCAAGTAAGACTTTAATGAGCGGGGCAGCCTTGTGGTGTTGCCCAGCATACTTCGTTACTATTTCACATCAACTCTAGTGAAAACAAACAACAACAATGGCCCGCTTCTCTGTTCCAACAATAGCCAGGCTTCCATCATCGCTACGGATTGGTGCCTCTAATCCTGCCGTCCTGAAAAGCCTCAATCGCTTGTCACGCGAGTCACTTATTTCACTAGCATTGGACTGGCTTGACGACGAAAGTTTACCTAATGCTGTCCCTTACATTGAGAGGAGAGACGAGGACGATGAGGAGGAGGATGACGACATCTACCCCCCTTGTCAGTCTGTTGACGAGCTACAACAGCTATATATCGACATGCAGCAACAGAAAGGGTCAAAACGTGATATAGTCAGCCGAATTGTGGAGGGCGATTGGAGGCTTGGCCTGACACTATATCAACTGGCCATGGCTGATATGGCCTTTTTCGAACAGAACCCAACGTCTCAAAAGTGGTCGGCATATCAGATCCTACCCCTCAAGCAGCCGTCTCAAGATGCTGGCGAGGAACAAGTCCTCAAAGTCGATCAAAAGAGCCTCACGATTCCTCGGTTCCATCCATCAACTTTTCTGCAGAACCTTCAGGCACAGGTGCTACCAGATGTCAAGGCCCATTATCACTTTCACCGGCCCAAAGATATACCTGTTCTGCTCTTACGGATATTTGTCGTTGATTCACCTTACAATACAGACTTGGCGCTGTCAAGTAGAGACATAACCGGGACGGCAACTAATTTCGACTCTTCACGGACAGTATACATCGCTTTCCCTGATGGATCTCCTTCACTGTACATTACCAAATCGCAGGCCACAGGTCCGGTTGGATCAGGGGAATCCAAGAGCTTACATAGCTTGATTGTCGACGGTGTTCCAAAGGCTCTCTCACGTCCCCGCGAACGATACACTCTCAAGTCAAGTAACCTAGCAAGCAAGAATTTGGATGCCCTGTTGGAGACGAGGGGATCCGGGCGTACAAATGCAGCAGGGGGTGGTTGGAGTATCTACGCTAACGAGTCCAACAAAGTCTCTCCGCTAGACACTGTTCTTCCAAGCCCACCATTATCCAGAGAATCCTCGTCTTCCGGTCTTAACCACAAGCGTGGAGCGCCGTTAACCGAATCGCAAAGGGCTACGAAACGAGCGAGACTCACAGCCAAGGCTCGGTTTGGTGACTCGGGCATCGTCACAGACGGCAAGGGTGTGGAAAAGGTGGATATTGTGATTCAGGATCCGTTCCTCTCTACGAGCGTGGACGTGAACGAACCAGAGGATGCAGAGAATGAGCAGGAAGACGCAGCAGCAAAACCTGGGAAGCGTCGACAGAGTAAAATCAATGCCGCTATTCGAGAAGCCAATGTGGCAGTGGAGGAAAACGACAGAAACGACGCCGACTCATCACATCGATGGACACCCACTATCAAAATCTCATTTTCCGGAACCCATGTATGGGCTGGCGTACGGCAACTAGTCGAGGCGGGAATAGTCGACGGCGAACGTATGCCAGGATGGATGACGGGCGAGGAGGGCGTGACAACAGGACTTGTGAGGCATGGAAGGATACGTGGGTTCAAAGGTTCGGGCATTTGACAAGGTGTTGGATCTATAACGGCGTATGGTCTATGTCTTTTTTCTCTCTAGTTGATACCCCGTGACGGAACGATATGCCGTCCAATTCCTACTTCTCTTCGAGTCCAAACACTGTCACGGTGTTTTTCCACGCCGCCTCACAAACCTCCTCGATACTGACTTTCTTGATACCCGCAATGATTTTGGCAACGCGCTCGATGTTGCAGGGTTCGTTGCGCCCCTTGACCATGGCTCCCTCCTCCCATTTCTCTTTCTTAACGACCTTGTATCGTTCTGGGACCTCATGCTCTTTCTTCTGGTTCTTCTTGGACTGTTTCTGTGGTTTCTGAGCAGGTTCTGGTGTGACAGCAGAGCCGTTCTGCTCATTCTCTGCTGCGGGCTTGTCCTTCTTTTCAATCAGGTACTTGTAGCCCTCATGGCTGGGTCGCACTTCACACCAGGGTCCATCCGTCTCGATCATAAGGCGGTCGAGATGAACCTCTTTGACGACGGCACAGTTCTCAGCGGTCTTGAAGCTGCATCCGTTGATACCAATGTATAGACCCAGGTCCATCAGCTCGCGCATCTCCTCGGCCGAGCCGGTGAAACTATGCACTACACCACCCTTTTCCAACTTCTCCAGCTTCTCGCCAAAGGCTTCCTTCAAAAGACGGACAAAGTCTTGGTGGGCAGTACGAGAGTGGAGGAACAGGGGAAGCTGGGGGGATATCGAAGCAGCGACCTTGAGCTGGGCAGCGAAAGAGTGAAGCTGGATGTTCTTGGAGCAGTAGTGCAGACGGTCATAGTCAAGACCGAACTCGCCCATGGCAACGAGGCTCTTCTGGCCCGAGGCCTGGGCCTCTGTCACGAGAGATGTAAGGTCTGCAATGAGCTTCTCGGTCTTTGAGGAGCAGGGGGGATGCTCTTCCGAGACCGGTGCTGAAGGGTCAGGGTCGCATGGTGTCGTATGCTCAGAATCGTGAGAGGGGCCCGCTTCGCTAAAGACAGCGCTGCTACAGGGATGGATGCCTGCAGTTCCAAAGATGGTGCCGGCTGTGATGAAGGGTTAGTGTGTTTATAGGGACCGCTGCGGGAGAAACTCACGATAGTCTTGGGCAAGTTTGAGAGCATCCCGAGAGTTGCCCAGGTCCGAGCCGGTCACTATAAGTTTTGTGCAACCAACCTCTCGGGCTCTTCCAACAATGGCGTCGAGGTCGTCAGGGTGTCGCTCTTTGCCGTGATATCTTCCTCGAAAGATTGGGTCGGTTAGGTTGATACCAATCTACTAACGACGTCATGTGTCAACGGGGATCTGATATATACTGGAATGAAGTTTGGCATACATCAATATATCTGGGCTTGTAGCTGGAGCCATTGACAGGCTCAACCGCTGAAGATGAAGATGAAGCCATGTTGCGAAAGTTTGAGGCTTGAAGTCTGAGACTCGGTGTCTTGAATCCGTATTTGAGGTGAAAAAGACGTCTCGATGTCATTGGTTTTGAACGTCTCTTTTCTTGTCGACTCAACGGTGAGTCACTGGGTTTCCTGTTGCCTTACAACCGTAATCTCTAGATTCCTTTTTGAGACAGAATACGAATAGGCGCCTACTAGGTCACGGCGTTCATTGGTTACGGAATCATCCAAGGTCTCATCCTCCAGTCAACCGAGCCCAGGCAATTCCGGGCTTTTGCTTACGAGAGCACTCGATGCAATTAATAATTTTCAGTCCTTCACACGTGACTTCGCGCCAGAATGTGCCCCCCATTGACACATGAACAACCCCACCAAACACTCCGGCAACGCAAAATGATCAGGGGGCGCATGGACACGATATGGCAAAGGAGATGATGAATAGTGAAGTTTTTGGGGTGTATATCGCATGAAATCATAATATATTAGGTCTCACGACAGGCATAGGTACCTATAGAGTAGAGTCTAAAGAACCATTTTTTCACATGCGAATCGGCGTTTATAATCCATCATATCTGGGGCGTTGCCTTAGGTTGCAGGCGGGGCGTTTTTAATGGTTTGCTCTGACCTTGTCGCGCTAAAATTTGGCGTCGCGTGTCAAAGACGCGCCTCCCTTAAAACCACCTCGAGTCTTTCACGCCAAATTTGCATCTCTCATCTCCTCAACAATCACAACAAAACACACAAATCCTTCACGTTCTCTTCGATCAAGCGTCAATACCCTTTCAAGACGCTGCTTTGTCTTGTTGCTTCTTCTTCTATAAGCAGGGAACACAGCCTGCATTAGCCTTGCATTCGACCTCCCCGCCTCATCCCCTCATCCTCCTTAATCCGCCATCATGTTTGTCAGAAAGCGAGGTATGTATGATCTGTCTGGGCATGAGGACTCATGATAACTGACAAACTCTTCAGATGGACGCCAAGAGCGTGTCCAGTTCGACAAGATCACCGCCCGTGTCTCGAGGCTGTGTTACGGCCTCGACATGGACCACGTTGACCCCGTTGCCATCACCCAGAAGGTTATCTCCGGTGTCTACGGCGGTGTCACAACCGTGCAACTCGACGATCTTGTAAGTGCCTCATGCATCATGACTGCTTCAATAGCCGGCTAACTGACTCCCTACAGGCTGCTGAGACTGCTGCGTACATGACCGTCACACATCCCGACTACGCCATCCTTGCGGCCCGTATTGCCGTCTCCAACCTCCACAAGCAGACCAAGAAGCAATGGTCCGCCGTTGTGAGCGATCTCTACCACTATGTAAACCCCAAGAACGGTCGGCCGTCCCCCATGATCTCCAAGGAGACTTATGAGTGCGTTATGCGACACAAGGAGGAGCTAGACTCCGCCATTGTCTATGACCGTGACTTCCAATACCAATACTTTGGCTTCAAGACCCTGGAGCGATCATACCTTCTCAAGATCGACGGCAAGATTGTCGAGCGCCCCCAGCACATGATCATGCGTGTGTCTGTTGGTATCTGGGGTGATGATATCGAGCGTGTCTTGGAGACCTACAACCTCATGTCGAGCAAGTTCTTCACCCATGCTTCCCCTACTCTCTTCAACGCTGGTACCCCCCAGCCCCAGCTGTCCTCATGCTTCCTGGTTGATATGAAGGACGACAGCATTGAGGGTATTTATGATACCCTCAAGACCTGTGCCATGATCTCCAAGATGGCTGGTGGTATCGGTTTGAACGTTCACCGGATCCGTGCCACTGGCTCCTACATTGCCGGTACCAACGGTACATCCAACGGTGTCGTCCCCATGTTGCGTGTCTTCAACAACACTGCTCGATACGTTGATCAGGGTGGTAACAAGCGACCCGGTGCCTTCGCCATCTACCTTGAGCCTTGGCACTCTGATGTCTTTGAGTTCCTTGACCTCCGAAAGAACCACGGAAAGGAGGAGGTTCGCGCTCGCGACCTGTTCCTTGCCCTCTGGATTCCTGATCTCTTCATGAAGCGTGTTGAAAAGAACGGCGACTGGACCCTGATGTGCCCCAATGAGTGCCCTGGCCTTGCCGACTGCTATGGTGAGGAGTTTGAGGCTCTGTACGAGAAGTACGAACAGGAGGGTAAGGGTCGCAAGACCATCAAGGCCCAGAAGCTTTGGTATGCCATCCTCGAGGCCCAGACCGAGACTGGTAACCCCTTCATGCTCTACAAGGATCACTGCAACCGCAAGAGCAACCAGAAGAACCTTGGTACTATCCGAAGCTCCAACCTGTGCACTGAGATCATTGAGTACTGCGCCCCTGACGAGGTTGCTGTCTGCAACTTGGCTTCCCTGGCTCTGCCTTCTTTCATCAACTACGATGAGGCATGCTATGACTTCAAGAAGCTCCACGAGGTTAGTCAGGTTGTTATTCGCAACTTGAACAAGATCATCGACGTGAACCACTACCCTGTTCAGGAGGCCCGCAACAGCAACATGCGTCACCGACCCATCGGTCTTGGTGTTCAGGGCCTTGCTGATGCTTTCCTTGCTCTCCGCATGCCCTTTGAGTCTCCCGAGGCTCGCGAGCTCAACAAGCAGATCTTTGAGACCATCTACCACGCTGCCCTTACTGCCTCGGTGCAGCTGGCTAAGGAGGAGGGTCCCTACTCTACCTTCAAGGGCTCTCCCGCCTCTGAGGGTATCCTTCAGTTCGACATGTGGAACGTCAAGCCCTCTGATCTCTGGGACTGGGAGACCCTCCGAGAAGAAGTCAAGACGCACGGTATCCGTAACAGTCTGCTTCTTGCTCCTATGCCTACTGCCAGTACTTCGCAGATTCTGGGCAACAACGAGTGCTTCGAGCCTTACACCTCCAACATCTACCAGCGCCGAGTGCTTGCTGGCGAGTTCCAGGTCGTCAACCCCTGGTTGCTCAAGGACCTCGTCGACATGGGTCTGTGGTCTGATGCCATGAAGAACCGTATCATTGCTGAGAACGGTTCCATCCAAAACATTCCCAACATCCCTGCCGAGGTCAAGGCTCTGTACAAGACCGTATGGGAGATTTCTCAGCGTCAAGTCGTCCAGATGGCCGCTGACCGTGGTGCCTTCATTGATCAGTCTCAGTCACTGAACATCCACATGAAGGATCCCACGATGGGCAAGATTACCAGTATGCACTTTGCTGGCTGGAAGCTGGGTCTCAAGACTGGCATGTACTACCTTCGAACACAGGCTGCTGCTGCCCCCATTCAGTTCACTGTCGACCAGCAGGCTCTCAAGGTTGCCGACTCCAGCTCTGCCCAGATCAAGCCCTTGAAGAAGCGTGCCCCTCCTGCCGGCTCAAGCTACCTGATGTCTTCTCCCTCAGCCATGGGTCGCACTGGTGTCAATGGTGGCAGGACTGGCTCTCAGGATGGCGGCGTGAATGGTGCCTCTGCTGTTCCTGGCCGGGCCCCGGCTATCAGGGCTGATGTCGAAGAGGGTGACAGCCCCAAGGCTCTCCCCACAGAGCCTGCTGAGAAGGTGCAGGACGAAGAGCTTGGCATCAAGAAGAGCAACCAGTCGGAAGATCAGGCTAAGGATACTGAGGATCGCGAGCGCGACATCTACTCAGAGGCCGTTCTGCAATGTAAGTGATGTTCTCACCTGTCTTTGTGAAGCAAGATACTAACTGATCGTCAAAGGTAGCATTGAAGACCCCGAGGCCTGCATCATGTGCAGTGGTTAAGTAATAGCAATAGCATAGGGTGTTGGTGGCATGTGTATTATGACAATCGATGAGATGACAACGAAGGCATGTACGGAAGGCATGGTACGATAAAGCGAGAAAAGGTAATATGTTGGAACTGGATATTTGGTTATGTTGCATGGGTATCTTGGGCGGCAATGACCCCCCTTGGACAAACTTATACTGGAGTACGTTAGGTTATTGATATTCTGGACTCGGAGGCTTGCTCTTTAACTAGTATTGTTGTCTACCTAGATAGTGTATATTGATGTCTGCGAGCCACGTTCGGGCAGTTTTTGTTTACTTGCCTTTGTCCTTCTGCGTATATACTGTGACTTGTGGCATCTGCGATGAGCGTTGCCAATTGGTGGGTGACCATGCGACATTGATATCAAAGGTCTCGACCACCCTCACTGAGACATTACAGGGTAGTGCGGGAAGGAAATTAAATGCAGGTAGTTGCCCTTGGGCGGCAATTTTGAAATATGGACTTTGCAAGTTCAGCTGAATGGAAGTGATGATGGATGATCCACGACACTTTAGCCTTATAAGTCAAAAGAGTTCTCTAGTCCTTGCGTAAATCCTCCACAATAGCTGAAGATCTTGCATATGCATATCGCAATAGTATTACCAAGACTCATTTGAGAGTGTGACCTTTGAATTGAGTTGCAGCGCGTAGATTACCTAAGTAGGTAGCCAGCGCAGCCACCCTAGAGCACGCGACAAACGAACTTTTGCATCCTACATACATGGTCTGTAATATGAGAAGTCACAATAATTGGTAGAGGTTGGTTGCATTCTAATGAGTGGTGTTTCAGAGTATGCACCAGCCTCGCGATTGGAGTGCATAAAATTGCGAGGGAGGGCTGGTAGCATGTTGGTTACCGAATCAGAGATGGCGAGACAATGCGATACAGAAGGGAGGCTAGGGAGGTTCAGCCACAATATGTGACTCTGATCGTGTGTTACTTGGACAGTTCCGTGTGAAATCTCATGAATAGAATACGAAATGGTCGGAGCGATGCTCCGGCTCTGATGGTTCTGTTGATGTCTATTATTCATGAGACAAGCATCTCCTTGCGGGACGGACCATGTTGGAGATCATTGATCGGAATGAAACGTGAAACGGTCGCGAGTGATGACAGTTTTGGGTCTCGATAAACCGTCACACAACGTTGAGGCCGTCACAATGACGGGGCAGAACCGATGTCTAGTGAGATGATAAAAATCTGGAGGAACCCAAGTGACGTTGAATGGCCCTGGCTTGGACATGTAGACATGGTCCAGGCCCTCAAGTCTAGCTTTGCAGGCCCTCACGAGCTTGGACCGTAAACAAACCGACGATGATGCCGATCCATGACATCAACGGGCCCGCTAATAGTGCTAACCCCTGGTTCTCTTGGCTCGCTTGGCCTGTGGCTTGGGTGGCTTGGCCCGTTGAGTGGCTAGTCTGGCGTCTGGGCACCACTGCCAGCTGTGCAAGGGATCCAACTTGATTTACAGGCATTGAGTTCAAAAGTTGTCTGTCGGTGGGACGAAGAGACGAGACCTAGAGGTGAAGTGGATGAGCTGTTCTGGGCGGGGTCAGTTTCTGGGTCGATTTCGGTGCGTGATTGAGGGATGATCGCATATTGACATGGAGTACGGAGTAGAGATTAAACAATTGAATGATGCTATAGAGATTGGGCGAAAACCTGACAAGACATGGTTGACACGCGAGATATGCCAGAATTGGCTTTCCGTTAACAAACGGAGCTCAGATTGCAGTACTCCATCAGACATGGGCACGCCACACAACACACACACGCCATCTCACGAAAAAAAGTTTCTTGAACCTTGATCGAGAAAAATTTCCCCAGGAAAAGGAAGAGCATGATTTCGCGTTCTTGGTTGCCATGGAATCGAGGTGGCTAGTGACCCTCTGGTGGATCGCCAAGAATGGATTGGTGCAGGGGTAATTGACAAATCAGAGCAAGCCGTGGCACCATTGGCCAACGACAACTGACCTCATTGTTGAGGATTGGAGATGCCTGCCATCCATTATCACACGTACTATGAGCTATGAGCTACGGGTGAGAACTGAGGTGAAATCCGGGACAGTGTCTAACTGAAACAGTGCCACCCGATTGCAATTGCCTGTTTGCTTCCCGCCTGGCGATGGTTGCTATGGCAGGAACACAGCACAACACAGAGCAGGGCAGTTGTTGGCAGTCGTCATACCCGCTTTCCTTCTGTGCTGTGGCCGTGACCCGGCTCGGCATACACACAAGTCAAGGACCTGCTTGACTCGATTTCACGGTGTCAGGAGCTTCGTCATAGACGTAAGCTATCAGCTCCAGCTGTGCCTGCCCTTCGATAAACGTGGTAGGACCGACTCAGTCGAAAGCTACCCGAAAGTTTGGTTAGGTAGCTGTTAGCAAGCCCTCAATCGGAATTATCCATATTGCGCTAGAGAATAGTAGAAAATGCTTTGAGTTTCGTCTCGACCCACGGATAAGCACCATGAATTACCACTTTGGCAACCGTGTTCTAGCGTCCCGTCTGCCTGTGGCCTGTGGCTCAAGCCCTGCGCGGTACGATGGGGGTGGTTGGCGATCTAGCGTGGCAGCCCGCTTAGCTTCCGTCCACCATTTTTTTCCTCTGCTGTTTTTTTTGGTTGCCATGGCTGTACCGTAATACAGCTTCCCAGCTTTCTTGATAGCAACCCGTCGAAGTGGCTTTGAGTGCATGTGTCTTCCCGTTGCCATCTCCGCCGCCAATGTCCTGCTGGCAAAGTCAAAGGTCTCAGCTTGCGTCAGAATTCTACACTGCCAGGGACTTTACTTACACCGAGCACCTTCACTGACGTGGACGAGATGCTAAAGTCGCTCCCCGCTGCTGACAGGGGTAAAACCCAAGCTACTACTGTATCCTCGCCTGCAGCTATGCTCTGACCTCATTGTGTATCTGGAACGACGTGCAATTGGTGTTAACCTACAACTTTGGAAATTGCCTTGAACGTATATGACATATTGCTTGCTTGACTCAACGCTTGCCTTGACTCAACGTGCGCAGCGGAGCCAAAACATATTAGAGATTGCTTGGCTTATCGTATATCGTCCCGTGGTGGACGAACATCCCCGTAAAACAACATCATAAGGTACATGGGGGCCTCCAAGGTCTAGCACTGACCATCGATTGGGTCCTCTTAGCGTATGGGCTCCGTCGTCAGTGGTCTCCCTGCAGTCAAGGGAGGTACCTATACGGAGGGAAAGTACTGTTTGCCAGATTTCCGCTTCCATGTGCGATGGGGAAGCTTCCTTCCACTCCAAAGTGGGTAGATTATAGATGGAGAGCGCAAGCCGTGCCGTGCTTTCCCTGCCAGACCGCCAATGCCAAGCTGGGAAACACCCCGTTCGGGCAGGGCACCCCTGCCTGCCTTACCAGCCGGCAAGCACTGCTCTTGCATTTGCAAACCAAGCAAGCAACCGTCACGCCAAGATCAAGATTCTGGTTCCTGCCCTCCCTCCCTCCTGCCTTTATTAAAGCTACAGCTTCCTCCTCGCCCTTCATTCTGTTCCACATCAATATCAGCCTTGACAAGTTCTCATTCCTACACCTCACACATCCTCTCGCCAACAACTCGTTCGAGTCCATCTCCCAACCTCCAGTCTCACTTCGTCTCACTCTCACGAGATCGATCCCATCGTTTGTGCCCTAGTCACATATCAGTTACTCTCACGGTAAGTTGCTGCTCTTATTTTTGTGGTGCTATCCCAGCTGTGTTTGCCCTTGCGCTTGCTGGTACTGCACTGCTTGCTTTGCTTGCCAGCATGTTCGTCTCATTCTGGCTCGATACTTTGTGCGCTCTGGCACCGGAACGTGAACACCGGATATCGCATTGCAGCGTGCACAGGGGGCTACACCTTGCTTCGTTCTCGCCTCTTCGATAACCCAAGTGGTACATGTCCCCTTTGACTTGTCTCACGCAAACATCACTTGCATGCCTCAGGTGTAGGCCTCCGGGACTCTTGCTTCTTTATTTCACAATGCCACCTCTCTCTAGCTGGCACTGATTCACTGCCCATATCTCCCTCGTTCACATTTCCCGTCTTCGCTCGCAAACCCACTTTCGTTCACATTTACCCTTCGCTACAACCTTCATTTAGCACTGAACTAATTCGCCCATTAGACTCCGATCCTCGATCAATCAAAACCGTCAAGATGAAGTCTACCTTCCTCACCGTCTTCGGCCTGGCTGCTGGTGCCATCGCCCAGAGCTCTGATGACCTCCCCCAGTGTGGTGTAAGTTTGAATCCTAGCGGCGCGAAAGCACTCCAGTTGCTAACTCCCAACAGCGCACCTGCGCCAGCAACATGATCAGCGCCGAGAAGTCCCAGGAGCTTGGATGCTCTACCGGCGACCTTGGCTGCCTGTGCACCAACCCCGACTTCCTCTACGGTCTCCGTGACTGCTCCAACGCCATTTGCAACAGCGAGCAGTCCGAGTTGGTTGTGTCCTACGGTCTCGAGATTTGCCGCCGTGAGTTTTCTCGACCCTTTGGACCAACGTGAATCTAACTTGTATGCAGAAAACGGTGTTCAGATTACTACTGGTTCTGCTGGCTCTGTTTCGGCCTCTGCTACTGGCACTGAAGCCGTCCGAACCGTCCTCAGCACCTTCACCTCTGGTGACTCTACCATCACTTCCGCTCTTTCCACCATCAGCGGTACTGCTACTGACGGTGAGGGCGATGCCACCGTTTCCACCTACACCAGCACTCTCACCGATTCTGCTGGAGAGGAGTTCACCACTACCGGCGAGGCTATCTTCGGTGGTGTCCGCCTCACCACTTTCACCTCTGGTGGATCCGAGATCATTTCAACTATCACTGAGACTTCTGGCGCTTCTGAGACTTCTGACGCCGGCGATGTTGTCACCTACACCACTGACGGTACTCAGGTCGTGAGCACTAGGGTTACTGTCACTAGCTCTGTCGGCACTGAGTCTACCGATACTGCCACCACTTCTGACGAGACCGAGTCTGCTGAGGTCACTACCTTCACCACTGATGGCACTGAGGTTATCAGGACTCTCACCACCCAGACCGTCAGCACTGGCTCTGAGTCTGTCTCGGAAACCGTTACTGACGCTGAGACCGCCACTGAGACTGGTGAGGGCGCTGAGGCTACCACCACTGGTGAGGACAATGCCGTAAGTATATCTGCCTAAAATTATCCTACGATTTATTAATCCCTCTCTAGGCCATGGCTCGCGCTACTGGCGCCCCTGTCGGTGTCATCGCCGCCGCCGGTCTCGCCATGCTCCTCCTTTAAATGAAGGATGGATCATGTTTTGACGTTTGATGCTTCTATGTTGCACATGTTTGATACATAATTCACGCCTGTACCTCGATCTTTTGGGACCCTTAGCATATTTCCTCGGTGCAAGGATTCGGTTTATGGGGAAAATCTTCACTAAATGAAGGTATGGAATGAGGTGAATGGACATGACGGGTCAGGTTTTTTCGAGGGTTTAATGACGCATACGGCTTATCTCTCCTTTAATGGAAATGACACGAAATGTTAGAGAAAGGGTGGGATCTTCGATGGTGTGTGTGACGGCTGAGGAAGGAGATGTTGGCATGGGAGATGACGACGGGAGGCGGCAGACTTGTGCTGCCGTCGTGCAAGACCTGTGTTGTCTCTCATGTTACATGGGTTCTGGGATGGTGGTGATACCCGGCCTACGGCCTGACTTCGGTGGTGGACTTTGCTTCTCGCATTCTTTGAGAAATAGTAATAGATAATCTTCTCTTACATTGTGTTGATCATTTGTGAACCCATGTGGCTTGGATAGTAAGTACTACCAGCAAAATTCATACAAAGGTGTTGCTGACTTCTTGCCTCTTGAGATTAAGATTGCTCAGAGTCAAGACGACTGATTGGTAACACCTCGACTTGATATAAATTTGTCGAGTGTGCGGTGTTGAGATTTGTGTTGGCAGAAAGACATATGCAGGCCCCTTGGCCTTGAAATTAACAGCCATTGACTGCATGGTGTAAAGATTGCTGAGACGGCACGGTACAAGCATTAATTTCAATATATATCATTCATATGTTATGCAGCTAGATAGCCCTGAATACTGATCGCTTCCAACCTTTACCCAGAAATGCGACGACAAAAGCCAATTTTACCATTCTAACGCCACCAAGACATGAAGAAAAGCAAACAAGACAAGATGCTAGTGAATCATTGACTTGCCAATCTCACTCTGCCAGTTCTCAGCACGCTCAAAGCCATTGGAGTGAGTTTGGTAGTCAAACAGGGCCTCGGCCACCTCCTGCTTGGAGGTGAGGACAAAGGGACCATACTGAACAACGGGCTGATCGAGGGGGGTGCCAGCAATGAGTGCTAATAGAGTAAGTTAGTCGCTGCGATTTGATGTAAAGGGGGGAATATTGAACATACCTAGTCGTGCGGGCTTGGAGGCACCGGCGTCAACCTCAAAGTGAACAACGTCTCCTTCGGGCTCAAAGACAATGTTGTGGTACTGCTCGACAACTCGGCGCTGGTCATCCTTGCCGACAATGACATCTCCTTCGAGGGTGTAGGCAAAGGCGTTCCAGTTAGGGGGTAGAGGTTGTGTGATCTTGCCTCCAGGACGGATCTCGATGTCGAGGAACCAGACGGGCGTGTAGGCGAGGTCCTTGACCGAATCGATGCCATGGCTCTGGCCGGAGATGACCTTTACAGTAACCTTGTCATGGTCAATGTTGGCGACGGGGATCTCGGAGCCGTGAAGATCTCGGTAGCGCGGCTCGCAGGCCTTGAGCTCCTTGGGCAAGTCTACCCAGAGCTGGAGACCGATGTTTGCAGTTCCATCGGCATTGTTGTGGGGCATCTCAGCATGCATGATACCTCGTCCTGCTGTCATGAACTGAAGATCGCCGGCAGCGAGAGTACCCTTGTTACCGGCAAAGTCCTCGTGGTCCATTCCACCCTGGAGAAGATAAGTGATGGTCTCTTGACCACGGTGAGGGCTAAGGCTCGATGTTAGTATGGGTTTAAAAGATGAAACGGATAAAATAAAACATACTGATCAGGAAAGCCGGCTCCAGGCTTAACATTGAAGTGGTCGAGCATCAGGAAAGGGGAGAAGTTGCGCAGTTGAGGGGTACCAATTGAGCGACGAACACGAGCACCAGCCCCTTCTGACTGCTCAACGGCAAGAAAGACCTTGCGAATAGCTCGAGTGACGGACATTTCGGTTGCGTAGAGGTGGTTGTCCTGGTTGTTGTTTTCGGTGTTGATTTTGTCGGTGTTGTAGATGGAAGACAGAGGCGTCAATGCTTTTACAAACTCAAAGGTAGCAGCAGCTGTATCTTTGAATCGAGACTGGAATATCGCAATAGCAGCTAATGCAATAAAGGCTGGGATGAAGATGCTTCGGAAAAGTGTCATGTCCAGAGGAGGCGGCTGGCGAGGGGGATTTATATACTAGAGAAGGGAGGGCTGATGAGAAGACGATTTTATAAGCCCGACAAATGCAGGAATGGACGAGTGGAAATACATGGAAAGCATCCAAGTGACCATTGTCAGCCAAGTGGAGGTTTGGCGATGTTTAGTCAATGTTACATCAGCAGCGAATTATGGTGGTTTGGTGGCTGGAGGCTAAAAACGTGTTTAATAAGTGGGGTGGAGTGAATTACCAAGATTTGACGAATGATCGCCTCGATGGTACTAATCCGTATATCCGGCGCGCTACAATGCGCAAGTACCGTTTACGAATATCTTTGGTTGTCGTTTTTCAGCAATGACAGTCGACACAAATGCCAGACCCCTCAGGACATCCTTCTCCGCGCCTTATGCCTTATCAAGCTTCATCCTCCACCGTCATTCTTCCAAGAATCTGAGCAAGCTCCCCGTCGTCGTTAGACTCGCTCTGTTGCTCCAGCAACATGTTGTACCGCTCCATCAGCTGCAACTGTCCATGGCGCACCTTGACGAGAGCCTCAGGTACTTCAAAGTAAACGCCGCACCAGATGAACCAGATGGAAGAGGCAATGAGGAAACTCTCCGCCAGGGTTCGAGGCGTGGCCTCTACCTGTCGTCGAAACAGCCAGATGGGATGCTGGTACATGTCGTCCAGAGACTCTTGAGAGTGCTGGAATTCACCGTTTCTGAGGCGCTGCTGGATTTCGATCCGGACTCGGTAGGGCATAAAGCCGGCGGCTTCGGCGAAGAGGGCGCACAGTCTGACGGCGCTTTCTCTGTCGCCGCTGGGGTGGGCTTGGCCGGGAGGGAGATCTTGGACGTTGATGATGCTGCTCTGGGCTTCCGCTTCCATGTCCGCCTGGACTTCAGCCTCCGTTATGGCTTCATCTTCCACTTGGGCTTGGGTCTGGACCGCAGCGTCGTCGTTGGTGTTCATGTCGGCCATGGTTGTTTGCTGTACAAGGGGTTAGCCTTGGATCTAGAGCCGTGATGTTATCGATGACAAACCTTGGGCGATGGCCTCGCGAGATCAATGCTGACGGTCTGTATACTTGGACTTTTCTGGCGATCGAGGCTGCACAGCAAGTATCTGGACTTGGTGTGGTGAAATAAAAAAGATGGGAGGTGAGTACAGATGCTTCATTCTTATATTCATCCGAGTATTTCGTTTGCTGCAAACCAGGTACATCTCAATGGTATTGTTGACTGTATAGTCTATTCTAAGAAGAAAACGGGACAAAGACCCGTTTGTTGAGTTAGTGGGCGGGATCCTGAGCTACGTTGGCCGTTTGTTCTTTCATATCGTTTATGTTGCGCGAGGTATGTTGTTGATTTTTGCTTCTGGTGGTTCTCATCAATCAGTAGCTGGTGTGAGCACGGTACTGCTTAGCACTGGGTAGGCGTCGTCTAGCCATGTAAAAGGTACTCATAGTAGTTGGTCATCATCTCAATAATATATTCTCGAGAGTAAAGATTCTAAAATCCCTCTACAAGGCTAGGAGAGTCATGTCTTATGGCTATACTAGAGATCCGCACACTCATCGAACCCCCTGGATGGCAGAACTTATTTCCTTGGAAAGCAAATCAGAGATTGGAGACAAGAACATGGTAAAAGACTTGATAAAAACGCTTTTTATGCATGCTATGCTCATGGTAGTGATCCTGGTAAACATGATCGCTGTCTAGCCCTTTGCCTCGACCGAATCGTTCTTGTCTCCTCTTGCAAGGGACACATGGACTTCGTGTTCTATTTTTCTTCTGCTGAGTTCTTCTCAAGATAACCCCAAGGCTTGTTGGCAAAGTACGCTTCGTAATCCTCCTCGAGGGGGTCAGGCACGGGTTGGCTCAAAAGTTCCTCTCTCAATGTAGCGCTCTCGAGTTCTGCTTCGTCTTCTCGATCCATGTCTACGTCTTCGTCTTCATCGTCGTCACTGTCGTCTTCTTCTTCATACCTGTCTACTTCGTCCATGTCGACATCTTGATCTTGGTCGGGGACGTTTTCCAATTCTTCATCCTTGTGTTCTGGATCTCTGCCGAACCGTTTGAGCTGCTCGTTTTCCTCAAGTGTCTGCTCAAGGAGCATTTCTGTAAAGGCTGAATTTGTCGCGTCGGGATAAACAGACGTGTTCCGACCAGCTTTGGGATATGTCAAGTCAGTCTTCAGTTCCTGTCCGTAGATGGCCTCGATGCATTCGTGGAGCTTGATCATGTGCTCGTCCTTGTCGATGAGGTGAGGGTATACGCCCACCAGCATGAACCAGCGGACATAGGTGATCTTTGGCCAATCAGGCAGACCTGTTAATAGATGGAAGGTCTGACAGCAGATCCAGTGCCACTGAGGATAGCCGACTGAGTATGGGCTATGACGGTACTCGCCATCCTTGAGTTGCTCGGCGAGATCGGCCAGTACGTCGTCGGGCATCGTCCACTTGTACTTGTTGTACATCTCGCAAAGTCTTTTTCGGCATTTGCGGTTGAATTTTGGGTATTTGCCCTTGGGTAAGTCTTGGAGCGTCATCACGTACGACCGATCAACTGGTTCGGATCTGGCTTGTTCCTCCACCCATTCTATCTGCTGCATTGTGATACTGCAGAACGATGTCAGTCTCTGTGTACCTGTATGGGAAGCTCTGAACATACTCGATAGTGTTGGTGGATACTGACTGGAGATATCGATATTGGGAGGATTGTAAGGGTGAGGTTGCACGAGGTTGGTGGGTGGTATGTCTCTTGAAGAGAGCTGTTGCCGAGTATTGAACGAAGGCAAGGCAATGCCTTCTTGTTATAGATGTTGAGGTCTTTTCTCTCCAAGGAAGGTTGCAGCTTGCAGTTTTATTCCCTCTTTATGCCAAGCGACAGCATGAGCACAAAATAACGCCATATCAAGGAAGAACATTGGCAAGCCTGCTTGAGTTGTTGTTAAGTCGGGTGCATGTTGGAATGTATTTTCCTGTAAATTTGTCATATTATTTTGCCGTGCGGCATCGAAATTGTGTCCCGGTTACTATGTTGGCCGGCAGTGCCATTTTCTCATCACTATCAACTCAGTTTAGGGTTGACATATGCAGCATACACCTTGAGGCGGTTGTAAACTCTGACAAAAGGCTTTCATGGTAAATGGCTCGTTTGATATGCAAAGCTCCTGTATTGTTGCGGGTTATCCTAGTGCGGGCACTGCCAGAAATTCCAAGGCCAAAGCTATTATAATGAGTCGTGGAGGTCGTCATGAACGCCATGATATGAATGTCATAACCGAGATGCAGGAGTGGACGCTCAAATGAAATCAAGCAACAGAGAAACACATGAGACCAGTCATCGCGGCTTAGTGACTACAGCTCATCACCCGCCTCATCGACATCGAGATACCCCATCTCGTGAAACAAGCGCAATGTCTTTGACGCCTGGGGTTCACAGAGCACCACGCCTCGTTCCCTCAGATACCGAGTAACTTCCCAGTACACACGCTCGGAACCAGCTTTCGGAGTCGACAGTTCAATCTCCATCAGATGTAGTGTCCCGGCTTCCACGTCGTCCAGCTTAGCCTTGTGGCCCAGTATCTTCAACTTCCACTTGCCGTCCGGAAACGGGCCATAGCGCACGAGACCATCCCAGTCGATGTCGTCGTACTTTTCCGCAAATTGGACTTGGTCGTTACTCCAGATGTTCTTCTCCTCACCCTCCAGGTGATACCTCTGTCCACAGGTGTAAAGAACCCTGTCGCCATAGCGATCATAGACACAATCTGCACTGGGAGGTGGGCGGCCTGGCTTCTCGTCGAAACGGACTTTGATAATAGAAAAGGGCTCGCCTTTGTTGGTCTTTGTGCGAAACATAACACCCTGCTGTGCGTGTGTGGGTGGCATTGTATCGAAGTAGGTGATGGGGTTTCGCTTATAAGGAGCGCGAGTTTCGTCGCCCAGTTTAGCGAGTACAGCTTGAGCATCGCGATCGCATAGCGACCATTGAAGATGGATCTCTTTGTCGTCGACTCGAGCACATGCAAGGGCTCCAAATAGCGCAGAAGCGACAATACCGGAGAGCTTCATGGCTGTGAGAGTTGGGTCATAACATGGCAACATATCGCAAAGAGGAACATGGCGGTTTAATAGCTTTCTGGCACTAAATAGATCGTCAATAAGGATAGGCATACAACTGAGACACGGGAAGTAAATGCAGCGTAGAGGGATAAAAATGTCGTTTTAGTGACGCAGTGTTTGATTTATTGGTGGCGCATGTGATGCGTAGAACTGCAGATCGACCGCGTGCAACGCATTGAATTCATCATCCCTCTCTCACTTGACGAGAATGAAGCCATACACAAGCCACCGGATAAAGGACTGTGCAGCCAATTAGGCGCTCGGGTTAACAAGTCAGCGTCATGTCCTGTCAGCTCTGCGATAGTTGTAAACTGATATGGTCGTTGATTTAAAATGCTCGCGCATTCGTTAAGTAACACCTTTCTCGAACAGACTCGGATGGAGTGAGGCCTTACTTGGTCAACAAGTTATACGTCCCGTTTAGCCAAAGCTAGCATAGCAGTCCGCTGGACCAGCATGAGACACTTGAATCATGGTTGAGAACAGCCGAGATGGGCTTCGGGCTATTCTCGTTGTGTTGCCCCAGTATGTTGCGCAACTCTGGCATCCGGTTTGGTGAACCGATTCCTGACGCAGCTGTGTAGCAAGAAGTCTGTGTCTGTTGCATGTATGCATGGTCGTCATGATTGCAGCCGTGATCAGAAGCCAACAGACTCAGGATGTTGAGCGGTTTTCAACATCGGACCAGAGGCGCAACCTCCACGTTCGCCAATTAATGTCAGCATGGCTTACGCCGCGATAATGCAGAAAACTGGCCGGGAAGCGCAATTATCGGGCACAATCCGAACCCCAAAGCCTCGCATATGGGCTCTGGACCAAAAATAAATAGTTCCAAGAGTCTTTGCAGATTAGATCAAGGTAGATCCTCCGCAGGGATGACGATACGTATGTAGGGCTGTTGGCTAACCCAAAACCAGATGCAAGGTGTAAATGAGGCCCACTCCAGCTGATGGAAGCTATCGTCCAGTCCAAGGGTTGAGCTGCGGTGATCGTCAGAGGTGCATGTGAGAAGATATCTCGGGTCGGCAAATCTTCAACACAAGTCGTTGCAGATAGATATGTTGAGCAACGTTGTCCCACAGGCCACAGCGGAAATACATCCATCCTGCAGTGTTATACCGGAACGACACGGCGACGCATGAGCGGGGAAGACTCTCACTGCCGACAAACAAACAGGGACGTGATGGGATCCCGATATCACGCAAAGCATCGCGGGGAAGAAAGTCTGTCGACGCCCAGCTCATGGCAGCAGATCCATCAATAAAGTTTATGCAAACTCGTCCTTTTGTCAACTTGTTGAAAAGGCCGTCTCGTATGCTGTCCAACAGAGGGAGCCGCCCAGAGGAGAGGAATGCTGGCGTAATGTACTTGTGTCACTAGAGGGAGGAGGATCGTGAGATTTTGCGTTATTGGCATGCCATCATGCTTCCAGGACACGGGCGCCGCGAGCCGTTGGAGAGACACCAGCGATTGGGGTTGCACAGAGCCTTTCAAGGGGACTTTGATGTCTAAGTTAATAATCCATGACAATCCCACAAAGTCCTGACATGTGAAAGTGGCTGCGTGACAGGGGGAACAAGAGGTGCATGCCCGTCACAGGGGGGCAGGGCCAAGCAAGGGTCCCTTATGGTTGCTGATCGGTCGATAAGGTATCCGAAGTAATCTAAGCAAAGCGACTCCGATAACGTGATGCTGCAAAAGGGAAAAGAAAGGTCGAAACAGGAAGCGAGTTCGTGAGCTATGCAACCCAACCCAGCTCAAATGTCCGCAGACGGAGCCGCTTTTTCTGGAAGCAACCGAGCTCGATTCTTTTGCTTGGCTCCCGAGGCAGCGTAACCGCGGCAGCAGCTGGAACGAGTTTCGCCAAGTCAAGTCATGTAAACCGGATGTGAAGCCTCTTATCTATCTGCTCGCTGCTCACTGCTGTATGCGTATGCGCATCGAGGTTGTATTCGCTTAAGCTTCAACACGAGCAGCTGCGTGACTGGAACTCAACGATTGGTAGCTAACTAGCACGAGGGAGACAAGTTGTCCGCCAATCGGTTGCATCATGAGCTAAGACTCTCAAGTCCGAGATAAGCTGCAGGTGTATGCGAGGGGACTCAGACTTGGATAGGCGTTGGCTTTGAAACGCATCATGACGAAGGCTGAGGTTGTATTTGGTCCTCCGCTGCATCGAGGAGATAATAGAAATAACCCCGCGTACTTTATGTAAGAATTGTCGAATGATGCTGATGATGTTACCGTAGAGTGTGCAGAGCAAGGTACTGTATTACCCTGAACTGATGTATGTCTGCAATTCTTCCACCAACTTCTACCTCATGTCTGCGCTCAGGTCAACATCACTGAGGGTTATGTGGCGTCGATGAGCTTTTGTTGGGGAGCTTGAACTGGTGCAAAGAGTCTTGGTGTTGGAGAAAAGGAAACATTACCTATTGCTTCGAGGTGGGGCTTTCACATGCCAGATCAGCAGGGACCTACCTGTATCATGAAAAATTAAAGAGCTCCCTCAGGTGAAACCCCAGGGCATGTGGCTGAATCGGGCCACTATCTCTAGCCTCGATGGTGTCAGGAGAGAGATAAGAATTGATGTCTGAGAGACCAGATAACCAAGACTCTGAGACAGCAAAAAACCAAAAAGAGAGGACTTGAATACCGTATCGTAAACGGAGAAACAAGTGTCTCTCAAGGGAGAAATCATCAGGAACAGATGATTCAAAGCGTCCATGGAATCAGCCACATGATATCTACGCAGCAATAAGGTATAGTCAAAGCTACGTCAAGTACCCACACACCCAGATTAGCCCGTAGAGATACCCGCTAGTGTACAAGCACATGTTTGCGCAATTGCACATGCAAAACAGCACAGCTCCAAAAAAGCTGTTGCAATTGGGCATTCATGTTATTGGAAAAAGGTGGGTTGCTTTTACGGCCTCGAAAGGTATTTTTACCCCCTTCCTAACACTATTTCTTTATTAGATAGGCCTTTTCCTTCTGCTGTTCCTCGTCTTTTTCTCTACCTCGTAGCCTCTCTGCACTGTTATCCAAGTAAGTACAGCCTCTGAAATGCTACCTCACCTTACCTCGCCTTAGCCTTCCTCACCGTCTGCTTGTGGCGTCCCACCAACACCTTCTTCTCTAACTCTCGCTCTCGTCCATCTCCGCCGCCTCCTCCTCCTCCTCTTCTCGTCTCTCACATGCCCATATACTTCTCTCCTCACTTTGGCCTCTGTCTCGTCTCGCTCCTCTCACCTTTTTTAGCCTCTGCAAGACCCCTCAATTGCTACCATCTCACCCTCACTCTTCTTCTCATCCTCCCCCACTACCTACTTCTTCCACCTCACACCACCTCGTCTCGAGCCTCCTTCAACAATCTTACGGTGCCTAACTTCAATTCAAAGCTTATCTTACTCGCCGCCGTTCAATCGTCATACCAATTGGCATTTCGACTGCGCAATTGACCTCATCTCGACCGCTTCGACCTTGTATCGCCCACTCCACTTACACCGATTTTTTATCAATCAATCCTCATCCATCACCATGTCTCCTCAAGTTAACGGCGACGTGAGCGCTTCTCACTCTCTATTCCTTCAGGTATTGCCAGCCACAACCTCATTTTGCGATATAGACTGACTCCTGGGTAGCATCTGCTTGATTACCCTTTCATCAGCGACGGCGTCCACACCTTCAAGACCAACGAATACGGCCAGCGCTCCATCAAGCTCACCGACGCCGCTTACCAGACATTCGCTGCTCCCGTCGTCCCCTACTTCGCTGGACCCTACCAGTACGTCTCTCCGTACGTCCAGAAGGTCGACTCTCTGGGCGACAAGACTCTCGACCGCGTCGACGAGAAGTTCCCTGCTGTCAAGAAGCCCACCGACGAGCTTTACCAGGACACCAGGGCTCTCATCCTTCTCCCATTTCAGAAGGGTCTCGAGGGCAAGGATCACGTCTTCCAGGTCTACAACTCGGAAATTAAGAAGGTTGAGCAAGGAGGCCTTGTTGCCCACGGAAAGGCTGCCGTTACCACCCTCCTCGTCGTTAGCACCGAGACCCTCTCTTGGCTCAGCTCCCTCTTGCAGCAGAAGAAGGAAGAGGCCAACAGCGTTATCAATGAGAAGATCAACCAGTAAAAAGGTTGCCCTGACGCCCAAGGCACCATGAGCTTGACGACCGCGCTCAGCTAACTACACTTATACCCTCCTCGTTTCTTTTTGTATTAGGGAAGTGCCATTGGAATACGGCTTCCCATGTATTTCTCCTCTTTCCGAGCCTTGAGGTTTCAACCTCATGTTTTGAGAACGCAAAGCCGACTGCTAGTGTCCTGAGAGCTGCCATCCTGGCTCTCTCAGCTGTCTCGCCTTGTATTTCACACGCAACTCCAATGGTCCTCATTACCCCCAAAAATATACTTGCGTCAATTTTGTCTGCGCATTTATCTATGTCTCATCGGCGCGCTGAAGGGAGCCTGGGCTTTTCTTTTTTCTCTTTTTCTCTGTACTCACACAATAGCTAGGTTTGTGTTGATGTTGTTCAGCGCGAGATACTGATACAAGAGACGTGGCGATCAGTCCGGTGTGTTTTCTGAATCTATGTGTGAGGGATACACCCATGGCGGGAGCTGTAATTGTCAGACGGATGTGGAAGTTGCAAGACTTGAAAATGAGGCTAATAGATTTATTGCATTCCTTATCTAAAACGTTTCATGTATTTCATCCCAGATGCTATCTAAGCTAGGTCCTGTGAGCCTGGCAGGTAAATGTTTCGGTAAGCATTATACGTTTGTAGGAATTTGTGAGGCTGCTCTAAGAATGAATACCGAGGAGTTTGTGTTTGGTTTTATGATGCGGTTATCATCTGAATATGGCTCAGGAGTCCATAAAATGCGTTGTTGAAATTGCCCCCTTCAAGAGACCGCAAAGGTATTGCCGTTATTTCCGATGACAATTCGATGTGATACTTAAAGTATATCGACTGAACTAAGCAGGGCTGAATTGGATTGGAACATAGGTATATACTACTTGAGGTAGGTATATCATGGTCCTTGGTCAGCGTGAGACCAAGATCAGCTATCTATACCTCAAGATCTTTTTATCACAAACGTAGGAAACTAAAGATAGAGAGAGAAAAGACAGAGTGAGATAATGGATTCTTAAATTTGACATACTTAGCACGGAAGTCAGTAACCTGGACCGCAGCGGCCAACCCAGAGGACTTGATATCTGCCTTAAGCTCAAACGTATGGTAACGTCTGTATACCAACCGCGGCTTTTACGAAGAAAACTTATGCGGAGTATCTCAGACAAGTAGATATTTCTCATCCAAATTAGTTTGATGTTGGATGTACATATATGTATGCAAGATGGAAGCATATGCTGCATGCACGCCAGACTGACCCAAACCATCGCCTTAAAGTACTTACCAGCTATGAGAAATGATCTGCCGAAAGGAAAATAGCAATTTTGTAAAGAAGGGCTAAACCACCAAACAAAGAACGACACGAGAAACGATGAGTTGGCAGTGCTTGCTGAGAAACTTAGTGATAGGTAGACTCACTGGACAACATGTAGCCTGTACCTATGTCATAGGATTCTGGGAGTTTCCGAAGACTTCTCTGCTACAAAACAACTAAAGTTAAGGAGTATAAGATTACTCGCTACGCATCTTTCACATGTAGCTGAGATGCATTGCCTAGTGTTCGGTAGCGCAGAGGACTGACAGCGAGATTTATGAGATCCCAAAAGCAAAGGTTCGTACTTCTCTAAGGCTGAATATGCTTGGTATGTGAGTAAAAAAAACAGTGGGAGGTTGCCAAAAAACACCAAGGCTTCTCTCCTCCTCAATACACGGCCTAATCGCGTGGTCAGTGTGCTTCACCGTTCTGGCATGGACCAACGACTCTATGAAGAAAAGATCACGGTGTACTGACATCAAGGATCATGCAGATTAGACTTTTCACATCGCATGCAGCGTTATGCATGTAGTGTAAAAGGGCGTCCCGTGCACTCAAAGTTTCGTATCCATTCAGGACACGGAGATGAAGACAATAACCATGGCTACTAGCAAAACCGGCTATTGGCTACTTGCAAAATATAGTCTGTCAGTCGAAAGTATGGATTTATTTCTCTAGAGGAAATGATACCTGTTTGCTGTAAATAGTTGGGCATGTCGATCTCGGTTTGGTGGTTTGCATGAATAGGCGACGAACGTTTGAGTCCATTAAACATAGATACAAACACCAACACTCAACTATAATATGCACGCTACAGGTTGCAGAATTTTATTAAGATTTAAACCTGCTTCATCGTTGGCTTATAAAGGTATATATAGAAGAACATCTTCCTGCTCTGAGGCAAAACCATCTTCTATTAACATATAGATGAACATTTTCGTAATTTTGATTCAACGATACTCGTCAACGCAACACCCTGAGCGCCACGAGATATAAACCACTCCTACTTCAAGGGTTTATAACACGTCTTCATCCATCAATAGTCATGGCACTCGGGGTTAACATGTCCACGACCCCTGAACAAGTCGCTCCGAAGGGCAAGGTCGTGATCCTCAATGGATTCCCAGGCACAGGAAAGTCGACCATCCTAAAGAGCCTCGAGTCACAACTGGCCGACCAAAAGATTCAGATCGTTGACAGCCATATCCTCACCAAGCCGGTACGCCCTGACCGAGGATTCAACCACTACAACTTACAGCGAGAGCTGCGGGGTGTTTACCTTCGCGAGGCTAGGAAGTTAGCAGACCAGGGCTTCACGGTGCTCATGAAGGCCTGTCTTCTGAGCAATGTAGCAGATCGGCAAGTCGTGGATGATATTCTCGAAACTGTCGGAGGGGCAAATATCTCGGTGTTCTGGATCAACGTCTACTGCGAACAGAGCGTTCTGGAGCAGCGAGCGTCAAGTCTAGAGCGATCTGAAGACTTGGAGGCCACAATAAGGGCCATGAACGCTCTAAATTGCGGGAAGCTTATTCGTCCCTCAAGTAGAAGGCATAAGCTGGATGGAATCAGTCTGGTCACTGCTCGGTTGGATGTGGGTAGAAGTGTGGAAGAGGCTGTGGATAAGGTCTCGGATGTTATGGGACGAGAATGTTTGAGAGTGTGAATTTTGAAGACAATGTTTCTTTTGATTTCTTTTGCGCTTCTACAGGATCCAGCTTTTGGAGTTAAAGGATATGATGATACCAGTTTGTTGATGGGCAGCGTAACAAGCTGCAGTTGAAATTTGGTGCAAGGGAAAGACAATTAGGACGACATAGAGTTGAAACATTACTTTAGCATTTGAGCAAGTTATCATCTAATTTGTCTATCTACAGTGTGCTCAGGTAGTAATCAACGAGTGAAGGCATAGTCAGGGCAACATGGATGCAAACAAGCAACACCCTTAGTCCAAAGGGTGGTACAGGCGTAGAACATTCCTATGCTTGATAAATGAAACAATTGATACAGATTAATAATAATCTCTTCGGAAACAACAGACTTCAGCTGAACCCAACACGGTGGTCTACCCATGTTTATAAGACATGCGACGTCGTAGGTGAGCACACAATGATTAGGTTGTTTACGAAGCACAGACGAGGCACAGTACATGGTCACGCAGATTATTAGGCTGTTTACACAAGCATGCAGCTGCATACATCTATCTATTTTGAGAACGGAGGAAACAAACAAACAAGGACATTGCATGTCTTGGAATGCCTAGTGAAACAGATAGTCAATGCAGTCAGTATTAGGAGACGGAAAAATCATGTCAAATACTTATCCACAGAAGCCGTGGCAACAGAATGTGAAGCGTCGAGATTTTTTGATGCACTACCGAGAGGAGGATCAACATAAAAGATAGCGAAACGAGGCTTGCGGCCATGCGAGAGTCCACAACCAAGTTCAACTCGGCGCAACGGATAGCCCGAGTCGAGTGCCAAGGGAACCCACCATATCTCGGCGTCTGGATGCTTGATATAACTGACAGGCAGGGATAAGAGGCAGCAAGCTCAGGGTGCACGTGGGTATGTGCGTATGGGAACTATCATCAGGGTAAGCATGATGCCTGGCTGATAATGACATGGTGTTTTTTGATTAGCCGCGGATCAGGAGGGATCAAGGACTGAGCAAACAGAGCATAAGCTTGTAGCGCTGCGTCAGATAGAGTGGCTTTCTGTCGTTGAGAGTACGTATACGAGATGATTGATGACATGTCTCATCGACAGGTCACGTCGAGTGCAGCATCTGATTCGAGTCTTGAGTTGCTGCGGCGCACATGGTGAAACAAGGAGATCCTCAGCCGGAGAGACGGGATGAACCTTTACACGCAAATGTCGGGGAGAGATGAGCGAATAAACGGCAGAACACTTAGTAATAAAACTAACAAAGTTGAAGGAAGAAAGCCGTTGGCCGTTGAGTTTGGGCGGACGCCATCTGGGACTTGAAACGCGCGGCGGCGATGAATAGCGCCCCGTATGCAGCCTCAAGGAGAATGACAATGACAATGACAGTGACAGTGACGGAGAAGCACCGTAGTGCTTGGCCAAAGCTGCCGAAAGAATTGAGTTTTCGTGTCTGTTATTCACCGTAGAATACAATTCTTCCGTCAGGTCGAGAACAAGAGCTAGTTGTAACGCGAGAGTGCACAGTCACGCGTTAGTATGTAATGCAGGTACAGGAAATCTGCCAAGGGCTTAATTTAGCCGTTATTATCAAGACCTTCAGCTCTCAGGTACCGTCCTGTACATCCGCGGACCTGGCAGGGGTCATGTGCGACTTAATATCGTAGCTAGGATCCCATTCATTACTGTACTTTGTTTGGGGCCACGAACTGGTGGCGCTGGCGTTGAATAAGCGGAGCATTTATTGTTATACGTAAAGTGCCCAATATTGAAGAGATTAAAAGCCACAACTAATTCATCAAGAAGGGTGCCTAGAGGTAGGTTGTCAACGCCCGGCCGCCGTCCCTTGCAAGGTTCCATTTGACGGGCAGTCAAAGATCTAATGTCACTTCACTGACGTTTAACAATTCTTCTCCAATCTATCTGAAACATACGTGCGTATCTCATGATTCTGTCACTGAAGTTTAAACTCGATATTCGATAAAATGGGCTATCTCGTCTATTGAGTTCTGTGTTCTTCAACACCGCCGATCTTGTCCTCACTCAGCCAAGCGAATCTCAGCTAGTGGAGATGTTATGATGACGGACTCGCTAGAGTGAGTGCATGCATGCACGAGAGAGGACTCCGTACAGAAGCGAGCAGCAGGGTATGTGCAGGCTACAGCCTGGCGAAGGCTGAAGGCCATGGAGATAATGTCGTCAACTCGCCGAACACTAACTAAGTTATCATCGTCTTAATGGACCTCAGCTATTAATCTCAACTGGGCTGAACGATTGACCTAGTGATGCCAGCGATCGCATGGCCTTCCTGTTTCGTTTCTCCGCCCAGGGAACCCCGGTCGATCGTTTCCGTGCCTGGTCTTCTGGGCCGAGACGGTTCAACAGAAGAAACATCGACGGTGATAGTGAGTGACGACTAGAGCAAATCGAGTAGGCATGGATGGAGCGTATGTATGTATGTATCTGTATCCGTACCAACGGAATCCTTGGTGTCTCATTCATTTCCATAATTAGCTCGGTATAAACAAGGTATAGATTACCTTACCTATCTTACCGTTTCCTGCCTGCAGAAATCAGTTGGTCATGACGTCTCTCCTGTTCGGCTTACAAGGCATATTTGCTTTTGTAGCCCTTCATCTTGCTGTGCATATGTATACATACATAGCATATAGTCTGTGCAAACAACAGTAAAAGCAGCTCATTATCAACAGAGACAATTTCCCAAGTTGGGGTCCCAAGCCAACATGTCTTGCTTGCGATTGGATGTACCGTCTCTTGAGCCGGGTTCACAGAAGTGGGGGTGACTACCCTTGGAGGTCACGCTATACAAGACGGAGAGACAATGGATGAATTGAAGAAAGGCTAATCTGTAGAAAGGGTAGAAATTTCATGATTACGGGTCTATGATGATGTTTTGGTTCAAGAGGAATGAAGTCTCTAAAGAAACCGTCATGATATCTAGTCCTACCTAGGCAACAGTAGAGACTGTCTTGACAGCAAAACCCCAATTTCTCTAGCAACCAACTGTAGCCCTGGGTGATGTATTCTCAACTGCCCAACCGCCGCTTGTTTCAGCGCTACGGAGCTACAATACGATAGATATGTGAAGCTGTCAAGTTGGTTGTCGTGTTGGTGACAATGCAGACCTAGAGTGAGCACTCTCTGCCCAAAGAGTGGCACCATGCAGCAACAAGCAACGGGCGGACTCTGTTAGGCTGTACTGGAAACCGGCAGTTCGGTGATCCCGTCATACTAACATCAAGTACCCGCTACTTTTACATGGACAATGCTTGCCCGATTCTAGGTATGAAAAGGAGTGCTAGGCGTTGGCTGGTTGAAGAGAGTGACATGTCAGTGATTTCCTCCTTTCTCTCTTATTACGACTCTAAAACAAAAGCAATATTCTGCACAGTCACCACAATGAGGTTCGGAGCGCACCTAGGTAGACTGCTATGTAGAGTCCTATCGTAACATGCAAATGAATATCACAACGTCTGGGCTGCCTTAGTGTCGAGGCAAAAAAAACGCCGCGGCATTCCAGCCAGCTTCTGTGATCCAATGCCTTCTAGCAGCTGTTAGCAGCAGAGGACGAGCGCTGAGCAGCCATCAACACACCCGCCGCCGCCGCCATGCACCCGGAATCAGGGGACCCATGACCCCTGCAGCGAATGTGCAGTGAGCCCCTGATGGCCCCGGCATCACGGCCCCTCTGAGGAGATGGGATTGGACTCCTCATCTTGCCCCTAATGTAGGTACGTAGGTACATGCGTACCTAGCCGATCCCTCCGCTGAGGTGGGTGCCCGAGTTTCTCCTTGGCTGTTGTTGTGTTATTCTTCAGAATGGATGTTTGTTTGTTTGTTAGCAGCTCAGAGACTTACAGTAGGTATGATTAGAGAGCAGTCATATATGTATGATCCTCACCTATTCACACACCGACATGTTGCATCGCTCAAAACTCACTCAACCACTAGCCCGTATAAGCTCCTCATAGAACCTCGTAGTCTGTCACTCTTAATCCCCCCTAATGATACCGTCCCGGCCCAGTTACGAGCTCGAGTATCCCACAAGTGACAGGGGGTCAAAGCCCAACTAGTCCCTATCCCGTCATTTGTCTCACAATTTCTCCCGCCTGTCGAGTCTTCTGCCGTCTCCTCCTCCAACCGACGGGAGCTCCCACTCTCAACGCAACTGGAAGCGGTACGGTACGGTACGTACTCGGTATCGGTACCTGCAGCACGGGCACTGGTTTGGACCTTTCTCCATTCCTTCCTCAACTGGCGTCGCATCTTGTCTCGCTTCTCTCTCTTGCTCCTGCTCTAGTTCTCCACTCCCCCCAACTTACACCCTACCAACCTACACCCTAGGTACCGTACCGTTGCTTCTTCTTCTCTCCTCTCCCTTCACTTTTCTTTCGTCTCCCCCCTCATTTTACCAGCTTCCTACCCTTCTCTCTCTTTTTCTTTCTTCCTTGCTTTTCCATTCAAGCCCGGTTGATTCGAGTCTTGAATGTAGGCTTGAAGTGCGGAGCCGAGCCTCAAGCACATAAGCCGACTTCCCTCTAGGGAGTACGTGAAGACCGAGTACTGTAACTGAGCAACCCAGCTAGTCGACGGCAACTGGTTGCAGCAGCTATTGATTGATTCGACGACAACTATTTCGATACCCGAATTCGCAATCGCAACGAGGTCTCGATCCTCAGTCACCAGCCATGCCTCCCTCGTTGAACACTCATCCCTCCTTTACTCGTCCTCGGACTAGCGACCGCGATGGCAGGCCCAGCACCCGCGACCAGGGCGCTGATCAGAATCTCCTGATCCCCAGCCGAACATCTTCGCTGCACTCGCGCATTACGCAGCCCATCCCCTCCAGTCTGAACCAGAAGCCTCAGCAGCGCACGCCCAAGACCTTGACTCATGCCTACATGGTCTGTGGTGTTGGCCGCGAACCATCACAATGGGTCAAGGCGCCCGCACCAGCACAGGGCAAGATTGGCCACATGAAGGGTGCTGTCGGCCAGTTCTGGCTTCCCGAGATTCTCGGTAGCAGCCCACGTCTTGAGCAGGACAACGAGATTGCTCGTGCTCTTCACTCAGCCATGAGGGTGCGTAGCTTCTATTCTCGCCCACGCTCGATTCAATTCGCTGACTTGATAAATTACGCTTTATAGGCATGCTTCCCCCATGATGTCGAGATCTGTACAGGCCGAAGCCAGCCTCACTGTGTTCACCATGCGTTTGTTCTTCAGCAGGATTCTTCCCACACTCTGTACGGTATTTGCTTGCGAGTTTGGTCGCGGGCCGACGAGAAGAGGGCCGAGACGATTCGCGATCTTCGCAAGCGAACTGAAAGCGACTATTACGACAACCCTGACGAAACTTACTGGATTCCTTACTGCTTGTCATTCCTTTCGCGCTACCCTCTGTACAACCTTCTTGGAGACTATCTCAGAGGCATGTGGATTCACTGGAACAAAGCCACCAACTTGTTCCATGCCGAGGAGGTCTCGCGAATTCTCAGCTTCCCTGCTCCGCGCCTGAACGATCTGGTTCGCATTGACATGAAGGATTACGCTTTATGCTATCAGTTCCCGTCTTCACCTACCGGATTCCAAAATTTTGCCATGTGGCCCCTCTTCAACTGTCTATCAATCCCAAACATTGTCGGCGTCATCGAAGCGGCTATCTCCCCTACTCGTCGCATCATCTTCGTCAGCCACTACCCTGCCATGCTCACAATGGCTGCAGAGACCGTGCGGTACTGCGTTCGAGTTTACGAGTGGAGCGGTCTCTATGTTCCAGTTGTGCACGCGCGTCACGCTAAGGAGCTTGTCCAGGAGCCTGGTCCCTACATTCTGGGTATTACTGTGGAGTGTCGCTCCCTCTTCACAGCTCCCACCGACGCCCTAGTTGTTGATCTTGATCGCAACTTCGTTCTGACATCTAGCCCACCTACCGCCCTCACTCCTGGACAGCGCAACAAATTCGTTACCCGATTGACACAGGCTCTCAATGGCGATGTCACTCCTTCTGGAGTTCCTCAGCACCTCCGATCCGCCTACGGTGGCGGCAAGCTCGTTCCTGCGGGTCAGATCATTGTTATGCGTGGAGAGGTCGAATCCATTCAAGACCCTGAGTGGTGGAACCAGGATGCCGTTATGGCTGTGATGGACCATGTTTGTGAGAAGCTCGGACGCAACACGGGCATCAAGGCCGTCTTTGGTGGATCCGTCAAGAAGCCACTCATGACCAAGGTGTCAATGCGCCACCTCAATGAGATTGTCCGCGAGAGGAACCAGTATTCCAGAGATGCTCTTGAGGCATGGCAGGACTTTATCAACCTCAAGGGTCGCATGGACACAGAGCTCAACAAGGTCAACAAGCGAAACAACTACCTTGTTGAGGAGCTGGAGAGCTGGAAGCAGCAGTTCCTCAAGTTCCAGGCCTTTGCTGAGACTCTTACCAAGGAGACCCAGGATCTCAAGGTCAAGATTGACACCCACAAGAGAGAGAACCGTCGCCTTGCCGGCCTTATTGATCAGCAGAAGGATGACAATGCTCGACTCTCGGTGCGACTTACCGGAACTGAGAAGCAGCGCGACGACGCCCTCGAGGCTCTGGTCCTTCAGCAGGAGATTGCTGAAGAGCTCGAGCGCGAGCGTAAGAGGAACAAGAAGGAGCTTTCTCAACTTCAGCACACCAACGTGACCATCATGCGACAGCGTGATGAGGCTCGCAGGGTTGTCCTTCACCTCCGCAGTCTCATCGGTGGGCAGAGCCACCACATGGAGCACCTCATCCAGTCTCTTACCAAGCCAGATGACCTGGCCCAGGAGATCGAGGAGGGTTACGACGAGGCCGAGGAGGAGTTGCAACAAGATGGCGAGCCCAACCGTCTGACGCCTAGCCCTAACCCCCGAAGCAAGCGATACTCATCGTCGAGCTTCTCTGATGTGGCCGACCGCCATCTCAAGGACAAAACCGACGCTATTGCTCACATTGTGCGAAACATTGCGGAGCAATGCCAGGCTGCTGTCGAAGGACTGCAGCTTGCGCATGATGCCGAACTAGGGAGTTCTAGTAGAAGGAATTCGAGCCTCTCTACCGCCCCGAGCGATGACGGCCACTCCGCCGCTACGTCAGAAACAGGTGACGACTCCCGGCTCCCGTCGCGGTCTGGGAGGGCGTCCAGTATCCCTCCCACCCCGGATCTCATCCCCAACCGGAGCAGCACAGCAATGTCTTTTGCCTCTACAGCTACTACTCCGGAGCGAGCGTCCCAGCAGTATAACCTTCGAGACGACATCCCCACCAAGATTGTTGAGGATGACGAAGAGGACTTCGAGGAGAATCGAAGCGACGCCGGAGCGGTCACACACGAGACAGGAGTCGTTTCTAAGCACCAGCACCAGCACCACCCACAGTCCCTGATGCATAGGCCATCGGGTGCCAGGATCAGTGCTCTGGGTGGAACGCGCTGAGTGTCTTGGATAGCGTATGAGATTTGATTGCGTATTCATTCCTCATCTCTTGTCATTTCATTTATTTGTCTTGTCTTAGGCGGTTGGCTTGGATCAAAATATGCGGACTACGGCGTTTAATGTCTGCTCTTATCTTTTATGTCATAACACTTGTCCCTGTCTCATTTATTTGATGGGCAGTTTTTCGCTCATATACCTCCGTCACGACTGGCGGTTTTCTATTATGTTGAAAGTATTATTCTATCTAGTAAGCGGTGTTTGTTTACTCGACGTCGTTCCTTTTAAGGACGGCTTAAGAATGAAACGCCTTTTGAACCTGTAAACGAATCTGATTGAAATTTGTGATATATTTTGAAGCGCTATAGTAAGTGTAGTACATGTTTCTGTGTTAGTCTATAATCCGGATTCACCGAGGTGAACTAGAAATGGTACCTGAGCATGGATGATAAGATAAGCGTACTGACCCATTAGAAAGTTTCCATTAGCGGCAATGTTGATTCAGGGTCGCAGCGGCATCATTCTTCTTTCAACAACTGCTTCAATCTTGTGTTTTATTCCGTCCTATCATGGCCGATCCATTGTTGACATCGCTGTGTGGGATTTGCCATATCTCAACGCCCAAGTACAAATGCCCACGATGCGGTACCCGAACCTGCTCCCTCGCGTGCATCAAGAAGCACAAGGCCTGGTCTGAGTGCACTGGCGAACGCGACGCAACAGCCTACGTCGCGCCCTCGAAGCTCCGCACGCCAGCCGGTGTCGACCACGATTACAACTTCCTACACGGGATCGAGCGCTCTGTCGAACGCGCTGAGAAACTCCTCGTCGAAGAGCGTGGTATCGTACAGGAAGAGGAGTTGCGCCCGCAGACAGTCCAGGAAGTCAAGTGGAAGCCGGGGCGAGATGGGCGCAAGCGCAAGGTGCTTGTCACGAGGGTCTTGCGCGAGGCCAAGGGCCGGACTTTTGAACGCTTTCTGACCCAGCGATTGAAGAAACTGAACATCACCATCGTGTGCGCGCCAATGGGTATGGCGAGACAGAGGGAGAACCATACATCACTCAACCGACGGACGAATCGCATCAATTGGCAAGTGGAGTGGATGGCATCTGAAGATATTCAAGACCAAGAACCGAAAAAGATACGAACGTTGTCCAAGGTTATGGATGATGTCCCGTTATACCAAGCGTACCATGCTGTGCTGGAAGAGCAGCAGAGGATGAAAGGACAACAGGTCAAAAGATTACGACGACCAGGTCTGGATGGACAATTGCAAGATATCTCGAACTCAACATGGTCTGCCGGGTCATTTGCTCTGCAAGACCCCTTTACTGGCTCTTGGTCGAATCATCACGACACTGATGCAGGCCTGTGGCCGTCTGAGAGGCAAGAAGCTGAGAAACGGCAGTTCCAATTCTTTCTGGCAAAGTTTGGCACACCATCAGATCAACCTTCTGTCGTTACCAAGCTCGACCCTGAAGATAGCTTGCGCGAAGTACTCCGAGGCACGCGGGTGCTGGAGTTCCCAACGATATGGGTGCTCAACCAAGACCAGAATCTTCCTACAGGTTGTGTGCTAGGTCCTAAGGATGTGGCTCCTCTTCAAGAAGGCAACAAGAGAAAGAATCCCTCTGGGAAGAAGGGTCCTATGAAACCAAACAAGAGAAGAAACCGCGGAAAGGATATAGAGGAAGGGGAGGTTCAGAGCGACGAGGAGAGAGAGAATTGGGATGACGGTAACAACGCAAATGCCAAAGGAGTCTCTCTTGAAGCGGGAGAAGTAATCGCGGAACAAAGCTTTGGAGAGGAAGACGACGACGATGATGATGATGAGACAAGTAGTTCGGGGAGTGACAGCGATTCAGAGTAAATGGAAGGGAGGTGAAAGTATATTCAGACTGGCATACCATAGCATCTTAGAAATGCTTCCGCATTGATACCCAAAGTAATAAAAAACTCTGTATTTCCTCCAGTAATCTTTTGTTTGTTACCTTGAGAGTTATCATGATATCGTGGTTTTATGGTTGGGTTGGCTTGAGTGGAGTGGCTGTGCTTTGGTGCGTCAGCCACATGAAGCCGACCACATCCATCCCTACAGTAGCTCCCCGCGACATGAACCATCCCACTCCCAACTCGTACACGTACATCTACGCTCGCTTCAACATCCGTCGTCACTCAAAGACTCCAGCTTCTGCCTCTCCGATAACGAGACCCTCGACTTTTACGAATCATGGTTTGATTGGGCGTTGTCATCTCCGCCAACGCCGACGCTGCTACAATGGACGACACACCCGCGCCCAAGCTCTCGGAGCTGCTGCGACATCCCGATGACCTCGACAAGATCCCCGCGCTCAAGCTGGAATTCTCCCGCAAGAAGGGCGCCATCGATGGCCAGCTCCGCAGCGGCCTCCGCGAGCAGCTCGAGACAACCCAATCGGGCATGACGGGCCTGAGCGACGGCCAGAAGACGGTCCAGATGATCAAGGAGGAGATGATGAAGATCGACAAGCTGTGCTCCGAGTCACAGAATATGATAAAGGACTTTGCCAGCATCAACCTTGTGTCGCAAGCCCACCGTAACTTTGGCGCCGTCGAGACGATGCGTCGCAACCTGGAGACGTTCAACGACCGGATATCACGCGTGGAGGCTATGCTACGGGAGGACGATGAGGACAGCGACAACATGCCCAACTTACTACCATGTCACTACGAACTCACGCAGCTGAGGAACATCCGCGACGACGCCATGGAACAGATACAAAGAGCAGAAGACCCGAGTCTCGAATCAACATTGGTGGATTACTTTTCACGACTAGACGATACGATCGACTGGTTTGACGAGCATGTCGGCATCATTGCGCTCAATCTCATCAATCTCGTTGTGCAGGACAATAACGGGCTTGTGGTGAGGTTCGCGGTGGTGATGGAGGCTGAGGAATCTAGCGATCAGCGAGTGCTGGCGCTGCAGGAAGCGCTCAAGGATCATAAGGAGATGGCGACACGGTTCCAGAGCATCACCGACGGCGCCAAGAAGGTACGCGGCTACAAGGATAAGTTCATACAGGCTATTCGGCTCAGCGCCGAGCAGCAGTTTGAGGGGGCAAAGGAGGAGTTTCTCGAGGACCCGAGCAAACTGGATTTCATTATGAAGTGGTATTTCAATGACCTAAATGTTGTCAAGGTCGGAATGTCACATCTCATGCCCAAGAAGTGGCAGATCGTAAAGACATATGCCGGCGTATACCATCAGCTCATGCACGATTTCCTCATCGGCATGGTAGATGGCAACGAGGCCTCGTCGGCGCATACCCTGGAGATCGTAGGCTTCCCAGAAAAGTACTACAGAAAGATGGCAAAGATCGGCTTGAAGCAGGAGGAGCTGGTGCCCCAAGTCATCGACAATCGCGAGGCTGAGCTCGTGCGCGACTTTCGTGAGCTCATCATCAAGTTCCTCGACGAGTGGATCGATCGTATCTTTGCCCAGGAGAAGCGCGACCTGGCAGAGCGCAACGTCGAGGGCTCCAACTTGGATCAGGATGAGTATGGCTATTTCCGGACCAAGAACTTTGTTGCTCTATGGCGAATGCTGCGCGAGCAAGTAGATGCCGCTGCCAATTCTCAGCGCGCTGATGTCGTCGAGGGTGTCATCGACGCCATGTTTGCTCGACTACGCACTCGTCAACAGTCGTGGCAGAACATGCTCGAAGAAGAGGCTATTCCCTACGAGGAGGGCAAGATCCCCGAGCTCGAGGGCTTCCAGGCTCTTCAGGATTGGCTTGTCGCCACGGCCAACGACCAGATCGCCTGTATCGACGATAACGAGGACGAGGGCCGACTCGCCTACCTCTCGAGCTTCCGTCGTCTGGTCGAGCAGCACGTTACGCCCGCGTATCTCGAACGTATCGACAGCGAGGTCAACACGCTGCGCGACGGCTACGTCGACTTCAGCACGTGGTGCATCAACCGCTTCGCCCAGCTCATCTTCTCGGTCGACTTTGGCACCGTCATGCCCGACTTCTTCACCCCGCGCTGGTACACGAGCACGGCCATGAAGCAGATGGTGGTGACGTTTGAGGAGTACGTCAACGACTACCGCCACGTCCTGCACCACTCGCTCGTCGACATCTTTGTCGAGATCTTCTCCGAGGAGCTGCTCATCCGCTACCTCTCCGCCGTGCGCAACAAGGGCGCAAAGTTCCGCCGCACCGACCCCTTCCAGGACAAGCTCTTCAACGACATCTCGACCGCCTTTGAGTGCTTCAGTACCCTGCCCTCTCCGGACATTGGCGCCTCCATCAAGGAGACGTGGCGCGTTACTGAGCACTTCCTGCGCCTGCTGACGGCCGACCGCGATGCCATCGTCGACGCCTTCGTCACCTTCAAGATGGCATACTGGGACCTGAATCTCATGTGGGTCGAGGCCGTGCTGAGGTCGAGGGATGACTTTGAGAGATCCATGTTGACAGCCGTTAAGAAAGAAGCTGCCAACGTCGACAGCGGGCGCGGGCCAGAGACTATCATGAGCAGGGTCAAGTAAACTGGGGGGACGAGTCATGATTTTTGCGTATACATGGGAAAAGGGGGGGAGGTGTTTGTATGATAGGCATTATTTCATGCCCGTTAGCGATAATGATATCTGAAGACGATTTATATAGCTTCACTGTTGTAACTTGATCATGTTCTCTATCCTGATGCTTATATCCGCAACACGAAACAGTATAATTCTCTACAGCTGCAATCTTGAATTTGATACAGGCTCAAACGACACATATTATAAGCAAACAAACAGTTTCATGATACTACAATGTATGGACAAGTGACTGATGACAAGACAATAAACCCATCGCCAGTGGGATAAAGACGCAAAAGGAAAAAAGTTTCGCTGCCCAGGAACTATTCAACAAAGGAATCATGAGGATGCAGACAAAGGCAGTAAAAAAGGGAAAAAAAGATATGTAACGATTGCATTAGACGCTTCCTTCAATAGACAATATCGGAGACGGCTCTATGGTTGCGAGTTTATTATGAACGGCTAGCCAGGAAGTTTGCAGCCTTGGGCGAGAGTTAGTGATGTTTCATGGTACAAGTGTGAAGACCAGAGCTTACCTTGTCGAGATCGTAGTCGTATTTCTCAAGAGCATTCAGAGCCTCGGATCGTTGGTAGCCCATACCAGTAAGGCTCTTGAGGATAGGGTCATCGTGCTCAGACTCGGTCGACATGCTACGGTTCATAGCCTGCTGGCCAGGGTGAGTGAGGGTCTCGCCGCCAGCCGGCTTGTCAGCAGTAGCGGGCTGTGCAGCAGTGGCGCTGGGGGAGTCTAGGCCTGAGAAGATAGCATCCCAGTCATGCGCCTCAGGGGCCTTCTGCTGGTTAGCCGCGGCAGCGGGCTGGTTCTGACCAGTCGAGGTGGCAGAGATAAAGTCGAAGCTCTCATTTCCAAAGGCTGTGGACTCGGTCTTGGCCTGGCTGCCGGGCGGGCTGCTATCGAAGACGGGGTTGAAGTCGTCCAGTCCAGAGCGAGAGATGTTGGCAAAGTCTTCGTCAGCAGAGCCCTCCTTGGCATCCTCTAGACCCTCGAAGTCACTGTCGAGGTCGTCAAATCCTCCTTTGGCCTGAGGAGGGTTGGATGGAGCGGCTTGCTGTGACGCAGGGGCAGTTCCAGTGGCAGCAGCTCCAAAGATATCATCGACAGATGACTTCTGGGCGTTGGCTTCGGTGATTGTTGCGGGCGATGAGGGTTGTTCAGCGCTATCTTTCGTTAATTTCTATTCATATACTACCAAGAAATTGTATTGCCACTTACCTGGTGGCTTTGGTCTCTTGGGGAGAGTTGGCCTCCTGAGCTGGCTGTGGCGAAGTGCTGGTAGGGGCTGCGTGAGTCGGCTCGGAAGCATCTGCAGCTGTGGCCTTGTCGTGTAACGATTTGCCGGGGGGCGATGCGGGTGTGAAGTTATCGTCAAAGCCTCCATTGTCGCTGCTCGAGTCCGACTCGTCTTCATCACGCTCAAGCTCAGAGATAGGAGGGAACTCGCTATCGAAAGCGGATGATGACTTGTTAGCCTCAGAAGCAGGCTTGCCATGGCTCTTAGCAGTGGTGAATGCAGCAAATGCGTTCTCGAAGTCGGCCTTGGCCTTGGCTTCATCAGTACCGCCAAAGGGGTCCTCAGTTTCGGCAGGCTTTGGTGCATCGTCGTTGGCAGTCTCACGAGGTGCCTCGTTGTGAGCAGATGGTGTCTCCTTGCCTTCGGACTTGTCAAGCTCATCCCCAGGGAAAGCACCGGGCACGCTACCGACACTGTCTGATGACTTCAGGTCACCAGGGACAGGGGTAGCCGAGCCATGAAGAGGGTCATCAAGACGCGAGGCAGGGGGCGACACTTGGCGAGAAGATGAGAGCGACTCAGTATGCTCAGGGAAGGGCAGGAAACTAGAGCTGATCTGCCTTGACTCCGGGGGAGCAGGAG